>JAUTXW010004656.1:20000-83435 GCA_030620095.1 Kuschelorhynchus macadamiae | reverse complement strand
AAGTAGGCTTTGATTACGCATGGCGGCCATAATGAAACAAAAGAATGCCGCATGTCAACAATCATTTTGTGTTCCTGAATAGTACTTGTTATCATTTTCTCATTGTGCCGAGTTTTTACAAAGTTTATTTGAGTTTCTTATACTACTTAAAATGGAGGGTAATTATTCCAACGAAGAGAATTTGGATATGATAGAACTTTATTTTAAAGCAAATAGAAATACATGCGCGTTCATACGAAGAACAATTTCCAGACCGACATCAACCAAGCCAAAGGCATTTCAGATTTCTAATTGTTAACCTGTTAGCCTACGGGTCTTTTTTGAAACCGAAACCAAAGACGTATTCAATAGATAATGAAGCAAGAAACGCAGCTATAATAGAAAGTGTCAGGGACAACCCAACAACCTCAGTAAGAAAGATTGAAGAACAAACGGCAATTCCCAAATCAACCCTCCAACGAGTCTTGAAAAAACTTCACTTTCATCCCTATAAACCTACTATTGTACAGGGTCTTCAGGTAAATGATTTTGCTAGAAGAATCACGTTTAGTGAATGGTTCATCAACAAATGCCAGCAAATACCCAACTTTCATTCTAAAGTACTTTGGACAGATGAAACACGATTTACAAACTGTGGAATTTTCAATAAACATAATACTCATTACTGGGGCACCGAGAATCCTCATAGTTTAGAAGAAAGACGTTTACAAACAAAATTTGGGTTCAATGTGTGGTGTGGCATTATAGGTAATTCCAAACAATGCACTTCTGCTTTAAATCACTCATAACAATTTGTATTTTAGATAACCGTTTGATTGGGCCGTTCATTTTCCAAGCAAATTTATCGGGTAACAGATATTTGCAACTATTACGGGAACAAATTGTTCCAGAAGTTATAAATTCTGTTCCCCCAAACGACCTGCAAAATATTTGGTTCCAACAAGATGGCTGTCCGGCTCACGGTACCAGAGAGGTGATGGCGGTCCTCAGAAATACTTTCGGGGAAAATATTATCGCTAATAATGGCCCTGTTGCTTGGCCGGCAAGGTCACCGGATATTACTCCTCCCGATTTTTATTTATGGGGATACGCAAAAAATGAGGTCTACGAATTTTCTCCGCCAGAAAGTCTCAGAGAGCTAGAAGACAGAGTCCGAGATGTTTTTGCTAATATTAACAGGAACACCTTAAGAAGGGTTACACGGAAGGTATCGGACAAATGTCAAAAATGTGTGGAAAATGGAGGGAGGCATGTGGTGTAACTTATATTTTTTTTATGTGTTAATTTAAATTTAGTTTAGGTATTTTCAATAGTGTGATAGTTACATTTTAGTCACTAGGTATTCACTGTTAGTATAATATCTTAGTTGAAAATCTGAAACATCGATGGTTGAATTAATATTTTTACCCATAAGCTAACAAGTTTACAATTAGAAATCTGAAATGCCTTTGGCTTGGTTGATGTCGGTCTGGAAATTGTTCTTCGTATGAACGAAATACACAAGCAGCTGCTTGTGTATTTCTATTTGCTTTAAAATAAAGTTCTATCATATCCAAATTCTCTTCGTTGGAATAATTACCCTCCATTTTAAGTAGTATAAGAAACTCAAATAAACTTTGTAAAAACTCGGCACAATGAGAAAATGATAACAAGTACTATTCAGGAACACAAAATGATTGTTGACATGCGGCATTCTTTTGTTTCATTATGGCCGCCATGCGTAATTAAAGCCTACTTAAAAAAAAACAATTATTTTGGTTTTTAGAGCTCAAGAAAAATAATAATCTTACCTTGTTATACATCATTGGAAAGCTCTTAAAAAGATCTTTCCAAAAATACAATAATCCAATATGGCGTCGGTAAGAAAATAAAAAGTTGATGCCAATATCTCAAAAACAATTGAAGCTAGAAACTTCGTTTTACCTGCATAATGTTCCTCTAATAAAAGTGCCCTAATAATGTATAAACCATAAAACCATAATACGAGTCGTTTAGAAGCTACGGGCAAAAGTTGAAAATGCACCATTTTGATTTTTCCCAATTATCTTGAAAACCACAAAAGATATCCTAAACTTCAAAACGTCATCAAATTTGTAATAAAATTCTCTAAAACTTTCCTAATTTAACCCACCCTGTAGCTATAGCGGTTTACGAGATAGCAATGCATGTAAGCCAAATTTGGGACATATTGTATATATATATATATATATATATATATATATATATATATATATATATATATATATATATATATATATATATATATATATATATATTATTTAATTTATTTAATTTTACTAAAAATCTTATAATGCGCCTCCTGGATATTATTGTAAATTTGAGATACGACCAATAGCCAAAACAACGACGATATATATATATATATATATATATATATATATATATATATATATATATATATATATATATATATATATATATATATATATATATATATATATATATATATATATATATATATATATATATATATATATATATATATATATATATATATATATATATATATATATATATATATATATATATATATATATATATATATATATATATATATATATATATATATATATATATATATATATATATATATATATATATATATATATATATATATATATATATATATATATATATATATATATATATATATATATATATATATATATATATATATATATATATATATATATATATATATATATATATATATATATATATATATATATATATATATATATATATATATATATATATATATATATATATATATATATATATATATATATATATATATATATACATATATATATATCGTTGTTTTGGCTATTGGTCGTATCTCAAATTTACAATAATATCGCACATTAGGCGCATTATAAGATTTTTAGTAAAATTAAACACGTATTACTGATAAATGTTTAAGTAAATTGGTTTGTTTCCTTTGGGTTTCTGTTGTATTTTGACTAATCTAAGAGCTACATACATTGCAGTTTCTGTGGTTTGATGTTAAAGACGTTTTTTTACAAGTTTATTGGAGTTACGACCATTAGCCAAAAAATGAAACAGCGGAAATGATTAATTACGACTTACAGCCAAAAAAAATTATGTTTAGAAATTGAAATACATTTATTTTAACATTTATTAGTAATTAACAACAATAAAAACTGTTTAATCAACATTATATAACACAACAAAATATGATTAGGTATTGAATACAATGTGAATAATAAAATCAATAATTAGTTTTGAAACGGCAAATTTTGAAAAAATATTTTGTGTTCTAAATTTCTTATAACCGGCATGTCTGAAGTACAAAATGAATTTAAATCCCTATATTTTTCTGCAGATATTTTATTTGGACTAGTATTGAGAGATGTTAAGGGGATATCTGGCAAACAGACATTTCTTTTTAAAGTTAAAGATCTGTATGTGTCGGTATTATGGCAACTTTTGAATTAAACTTTTTGTAAATTTTGTTTTGATATTTTCACTTCTTTTATTTTTGTCCAATTAATTTTTTCTTTTTGATCATGAGTCTTTATATTTAGCAATCTTACCTCCTTTGATAATTTCTTAAAATCTTTGAAGTCAAAATAGTTAAGCTGGTTCACAGTATACGGGTGTTTCCTTCTTGCGAGGCGAATTATAGGTATGAGTTGAGACGGTGTGAAAATTTCTCCACATTTTATTAAGGTATAAGATATCGCACTGTGGGCAGAATCCCCTTCATTCTGCCCATGGTATGGTTCGAAAAATCTTAAGAATATCTCGTCTATATAAGTGCTTTTTGCAATGAAATACAGTAGCATTGAAATCATAATGGTATTTTTCGCCTGACCTGCACAGCCATCACAAAAAAGATTCACAGTTTGAATGCCATTTTTGTCATTTTCTTGTAAAAATAAATACACTGCTGTAGATATTTCCGAGGATCCTCTCTTACTTTCAGCTTCATGCCAGACAAAACAGTTACATCCTTTTGTGCCCAAATTGTAAATTGTAAAGTTGTAGTTACTTAGTCTATTCTTATAGAATACCTTGGAATTATTAGATATAGGTAAATATATTACTTGCTGCAAGTCGAAAACAGCACTTATTATTGTTGGATTATTTTGTGAGTCCTTTTTGCATTTATTTTTTATATCCCTAATTTTTTCTTTTTCTTTTATATGAGTTGTAAATCGTTCTTGCAGCTTTTCTTTTTCACTATCTTCGGCCTCTCTGTAGTGTAAGTACAAACTACACTGGTCTTTTTTGGGTCGATTAAATGACAAATTAAATGATTTAAAAATTTTATAGTAGGTACTATAACTAGCAACTTCTCGTCCTTCTATCTCGTTCTGGTACATATCGTACATTATAGACAATGATAAATCTCCATGGAGATATTCACGTTTAGAAGATGTTCTACAATAATGAGATTCTTCTCTAGGGAACCTCTCAATATGATGTTTTACATCTTTATATATTTTTGCGTCTCGCAATTTCTGACAACTGGATCGGCCTCCTCTATTATCTTTTTCCAAAATACCTGTATCTTTCACTTTTTTGATTGACGTAATGACCACTTTTTCTGAAATTGATAGTGTATACAAAAAAAATTTCTTGCAAACTTTTTTGGCCACACCCCTTAAAGGCAAAAAGTACTTAAATGAATTTTTTCTTCTAGAATGTTGGTTTCCTTTCGTCTTTTATTTAGTTTGAGAACGTGAGCAGTATCGAGTAATGTACTCTCTTTTTAACTGAGTTGATGACAAACTCCAATATCCTTTAAAAATATTTTCTCTATCCAGTCTATTGAACTCACCGCAACATTTTCCAATTTTACTACACTGCAGAGTGTTACAAATTTCATGTTCCTTTAAAGTTTTAGCTGGAATCTTCTTATTTGTATAATAACTTGTGTATTCCTGTCCTTCCATTCTTAACTTACTTGCAAGCTTCTTTTTATTAGTTACATTTCTTATTATGTGTTCCCTTCTGCTACCTTCAACGCTATATTCTTCTGGAGTTCTGTCCATTATCAAACACTGTGTAAATGAAATGACATCAGGTGATAATATATCGGGATTTTGATCGGATTTTCCATGTAACGCACACGAGGTAACTTCTTCCAAAAAATGGTCGTAACACAGGAGAATGAAGCAAAGATGGCAGCTGCTGAACACTTCCACAAGGCAGTTAAAAGCCTCACAATGTTGATTAGGTACTGGTTGCGACAATTCTGGTTTCCTTAATTTTGATGTATATAGTGATAAAGGTAAATTATCATCGCTATCGCTATCGCTTTCCATGATCTAAAAATAGTAAAAAAAAAATAAGTAGGTATCTGGTTCACAACCGATCTATTTCAGTAAACTCAGTGATCCTTTTTCAATGTTATTTTTAAGTCCGTAAAATTTCCCAAGTGATTTTAGTGCATAGATAATACATTTTGAAAAAAAGTGGACTTACCTGTTTCACAATGCAGCTGCTATTTTTTAAAAGAATAGAGAATTTATTTTGCATAACAAAAATGAGACGTCAAAAATGACAGTACATAAAAATAGTCCTTGGCTGCCATAGCAACAAATCACTTGTTTTGTTTAGTCCATGGATAACCTGATTTTCATCTGAGTCTTTGGAAGCTTAATTATTGTAGATATCAAAAAAATTGTAATTAGCGAAAAAAATGTATTTCCAAACGTATCTACGTGTATCTCGGAAATAAACAAATAATTCGCAATCAATTAATTTAAATGGTCAACAATAATTAGGCAATAACAGTGGGTCACTACAAAATAAATCCGCACAGAAATTTTTTAGTGTTTTCTTTTTAAAAATAACCGGGCCAATGATATCGTTAAAAACAATAATAATAGATACCGCTTATTTAGACACATTGGCGATTTTCAAGTCATTTTTAAGATGGATATAACGCGAATTTCTCGACTCAGCACGGCTCCCGTTATTAAACTAAATAAGACAGCATAATATACAATATATATACGAATTGCAAAAAAAATATGAGATACGACTTATAGCCATAATATCAAATGTCGCAATATTAAATACGACATTCCAACATTTATATTTTATTTCATCAGTAATTTATTTTTTCCAATAATCTTACCAGCATACAAAGTAGGCAGTTTTAGGTATCCACTGAGCAACCTAACTCAATTTTGAAAAAAAATGAGATACGACCAATAGCCAAAACAACGACGATATATATATATATATGTATATATATATATATATATATATATATATATATATATATATATATATATATATATATATATATATATATATATATATATATATATATATATATATATATATATATATATATATATATATATATATATATATATATATATATATATATATATATATATATATATATATATATATATATATATATATATATATATATATATATATATATATATATATATATATATATATATATATATATATATATATATATATATATATATATATATATATATATATATACATATATATATATATATATATATATATATATATATATATATATATATATATATATATATATATATATATATATATATATATATATATATATATATATATATATATATATATATATATATATATATATATATATATATATATATATATATATATATATATATATATATATATATATATATATATATATATATATATATATATATATATATATATATATGCATATATATATATATATATATATATATATATATATATACATATATATATATATATATACATATATATATATATATATATATATATATATATATATATATATATATATATATATATATATATATATATATATATATATATATATATATATATATATATATATATATATATATATATATATATATATATATATATATATATATATATATATATATATATATATATATATATATATATATATATATATATATATATATATATATATATATATATATATATATATATATATATATATATATATATATATATTATATATACATTATATATGAAGTACATTATAATTTGATAAGCTTTCAAACTGCAACAGTTTACTTCCCTTTGCATAGAAAAAGAGACACATATAATCACAGCTGAAACAAAAAGAAAACTGAATAACATGGAAGAAGTCCCTTATTGGTGAATATTACTAGATACAAAATCATTCCCAATTTTGGTAATGATGCCTAACATAACATGACTAAAAATGCTGCTTGGGATCTAGTCGTTCTGACATTCAGGGCGGTGGTACTGCCATTTTTACAAATGAAAACCTAAATGTTAAACTGTGCAAGTTAGATATATGAGAGAGACGCCGGGTTGTATTTTGATGCCTAAAAAGCCTTCGCTACAATAAACCGTAACTTGTCTGTTCAGAAGTTCCAGGGTTATGGTATCCAAGCCTCATTTGTTATAAAATCCTACCTAACTAACAAGGCGCAGATTCTCTATATAAAAAGAAATGGCTTGGAATATTTTTCCCAACCAACAAAACTCCACAGGGATCTATTCACAAATCTGTAACCAACTTCTTGCTTGAAAAGTGTTATTATTCATTTGGCTTTGATTTTTAATTTAAAGCAGCAAGTTTGTGATTCATTAATCTCATACAATGAGTTATCTTATTCTATTATTAATATAAGCTAGTTTTAAAACGGTTATGTTTTTAGAGATATATGTTATGGTATTTTTTGAATGTGCAGTTTTGTTAAGTAGACTAAATTGTAGTATCTAAACTTTGTTTGACGTTGCATTGTCAGCATTTATTGCCATTATATGGCAATAAAAGTATAAGTATGAGTACCTTAATTCACAAAAAATATAAAGCAATGTAAATTTAACCTCATGCCATACGCGATTCAATAACAATGTACTGTTTCCAATGCCAAAGACGACACTCAATAAGAACTTAATTATATTTGAAAGCTCAAAAATATATAATCACCTTCCACTTTCCCTTTGATAGATTCCAGATGATCATAGATTTAGAAAAGTAATATAGACCCAATAGATCAAATTTTCTAGTCATACTCCATAAGAGTCCTTAGGATTATAATTTTATACATTTAAAACTATCTTTGTTGTCTGCTCTTTGTAAAATGAGTTTTTGTTTTTTATTTTTTATGTTACTTTGTTCTGTTTTATACTTGAGTGTTTTTTTTCTAATTTACCTATATGTCTGTTATTTTAGAATATAGTAATAGTAATTTACATAAAGGAGTAAGCATATTTTAATAGTTTATAGGTATGCATTTATTAACTTATTATATATATTATAATATTTAAACTTTCTTGATACAATAAAGCATTTTGAGTTTGAGAACACAAAATATCCCTAATGTTGATATGTCAAAGTCAACCATTTATGGATTAATTATGGAATTACGTCAAAACCAATATTACGTCGAAAATAGCGACGTAACATTGAGCTTTCCATTTACAGTCGGTATTTCATTTATTAACATTTTTTTTAATACGATGATGTGATTTGGTACAAATGGTCTATTAACATTTACAAGAAGCAATGTAACAGCATATTACATAGTGAAGAATGGGGTTCTATCACAAAGGGTGTTGCTAAACATATTTTGCCTGCCTCCTTGCTTTGTCAAAATAAAACACTGTTCTGCAATTACTTAATTTAACTTTAGTTGGCCTACTAAAAATAACATATTAAGCACTGATAAAAAGGATTATATATAAATGTAATCTTATTTATTATACATAGTGTTAACAATTGAATACCAATAAAACTAAATGCAGTAAAAAAATGGTCACCTTGTGCGTCTATCTCCACTTGGCATCACATCTATATGCTGTCTACCAGAACAATGAAATTCTGTTGCGGCATGACTTCAAATATTTGTCGAAGAATCTAAATCAAGGAAAGTTTCTGGATGAGGTCTTTATCTCCCTTTGTAGCACAACCTATGCATGTTTAATGCAAATCATATCTGGCGCCCAAGGAGTAAGCTAAAAGTGGGTGATTTCCTGTGTCTCAAATTATTGACTCATAGGTTTTGCCCACCCTGTCAACATGACATTAAATCACCATAGCTACCATTCATTGCCAGCATAAAGCTTAAATACACTTGATGTAAAATTCGGTTAATGCTCCCTTAAGCCCAAAAGTAGGTCAAGATCATTTGCTTCTTGTAAATGTCAAAAGACCATTTTTACAAAATAACATTATTTTATTTAAAAAAATATCTTTCTTAAAGAACGACATAGACGCACAATCTCATAAGGGTGTTTACAAAATATGCCACGCTATAGTTAAATAGGTGTAGCGTTCGAAACGATATAGACGCATGATCTCACAAAAGTGTTTTCAAAATGTAGCAAGCTACCAAAGTATGATTTAGAAAAACTCATAAAATCTTGACTTTTGAAAAATTCCCAAAATTCACAAGTTATTTAACCAACCTGTATAATTAAAACATGATTGAGCAATGATTATAAGTTTAAATGTATTTGTAATTACTACTGCTTTTATCTTACTAAACTACGTCTACAAATCAATATACTGAAATATAATTTTATAGTATTTTGTACCCATTACCTATAGCGGATTCAGTGGATTCGCTATCCGCCGAGTCTGGTACCTCTGCCTTAATGGGAGCATCATCGCCAGTGTCCTGCGCCCTATAATTGGTCTTCACCTCTCGATGGGCGTCGGGCATCTCCTGAACCATACACTCGTAGTCCGTATCGGGCAAAGGGAAAATTCGTGACTCGAAGGGAGGTTGCTGTAAATAAAGTAATATTTACCAAGAAGATATGTTTGCTTTCAGATTTTAAAACTATTCCCTATCTTTATGGACGAACCAAATTTTGGTGTAATGTAATTCCCTACACATAATTTAGTTAAACAGCTGTATAATTTTTAACAAATTTTAATTCATTCAAATATGACGTCAATAGAGATTTAAGTTGCATAAATCTTACTAGATATCTCTAATATTTTTTCAAAAATACCTGTTGATAAAAGGTTATGTTATATGTTTATTCAACAACCGTCCCTTTCAATTTTTGTCATGTTTGTTTTTAATAAAATGGGATTGTAAAAAGGAGGATTTAGTCTTCCTGGCACACAAATTAATACAATATAATACTCGTAACAAAATCTGGAAGAATCAAAACAACAAAATGTACAGGAGAAATTCAAGATTAAGACAGAACAAGACACTTTTAGACATGAATACAATAAATATAAACAAAAAAACTAACTAGTATTTATTTTAAAAAAGAGAAGGTTCATTAGTACGTTATTGACTTGTCAAATCATCCTGTCCCACATAAAATGGCAGCATTTCATAGTTATGTAGACAAAATTCTAGTAGTTCCTCTTGACAAGAATTCATTTGATAACATTAAGAAAACAGGTAACGAAAACTCCCGAATTATCACAAAAAAAAATAAAACGTTATTACGCAAGTTATTCCTCTATTAAAACGGATACTTTATTAAAAATATGTTATTTTGTAAAATTGTTTGCGATTTAAGAAATAGTTCCGAAGAATTTTATTTCCATATCTGATGATTCCTTCGTTATAAATGAAAATTTTCAGAAATATATAACTGCCATAACAGTCAATTAGACAGAATTAGACAGTATACCTTCCCAGTGATTTGACAAAGTGATATTACCTAACACTTCCCGGACATATTTTGCTAAATTGCCAAAAGATTTTTTTGCAACATTTCTATTATTTTTCGGGTTAATTAAAAAATTGAAGAATTAAAGTTTTATGTACGCTTTATTCCCAAAAGGAACCTACGAGCATGAAATTGACCCACAAACTGCAAATATTTAAGAGTAATATTCAATGTCTAAATCCCCATACAAATATTTCATTTTTACATAAAATAAAACAGTTTATTTTTCTTTTTAATAATAGCTACCTAAACTAGGTATATTTATTATATTTATCCCAGTATGCTGTATATGACTAAATAAAACACCTAAAGAAACGAGCCTGAGATGGTATTGCCTAAAACCTATCAGGACCTGAAAGGGAGCTGACAAAATATCCCAATAGAATAAAGCAAAAAATATTTAAATAATTATTCTGAATTCAGTTATCCTTCTGTCAATATCAGAAATCACTAGCTCACAGCTTTCCATTTATTCAACAACTATTTTATTTAGTTTTTCTTTATTTCTTTCAGTTTTAAAAAGGTTTAATAAGTAATGTAAGAATTGTTTAGATTAACAACTTTGTCTTTAATACAATTAATACATAAACATGCCACATCCCTACTAAACTTATTTCTAATAATCAACAAAATGTTTATTGCAAATCAAACTTTATTTAAAATGATTCAATGGTTACCTATAATCAATCCGATCCTCGGCTTTCTTCGTTAGATATAGTGTCATTGGGCCTTTGAATTTTCAGCGCAGGAAAGCGCTGTAATCAAGTGACAGCTATGTGTTTTGAATTCCAAATGATTTTGACAATTTGAGGTTATGTCATATACGTAGGAAATAAAGGGGCTGTTATGTTATTATTAACAACTATATTCAAACTACTTATAAAATCTGTTAGAAATTAAAAAACTCGACAACATATTTTATTATAGAAGTGTACGTGTACCCATAGTTATTACAGTAATTTCACAATTATAATTGAATTTTCTGGATCTGATGTGTCTAGAAAGTAGAAACATTAATAAACAGAATCTCTAAGATATCAAAAAGCCACACGTAATATTATGAACTTTGTAAAGAAATTTACAGTTAATACATTTATTTGTGACATACAACACAGTCATCTAGAACAGAAGTCATTGAACTAATGCCAAGGATCAGTATTAAAATTTTGTACTAATGAAGAATATATGAACAATGGATAGGAACAGAATTGTGGCAAAATATGCCACACATATAACTTTAAATATTATTTCCATTTATATTTGCAATCGAGATAATTTACATGATGTTGGATGAGTAAAGAAAGCTAGATTACGAACGTGAAGAAAAACTAAAGTACCTGCATTATTTTTGTAATATATATCAAATATCAAAAGCATCTGGTTTGGATGTAATGGAAAGGTAATTAACTTACTTTACGTTGTACAAAAAATAACTTACTTTAGAAACCATAAAAAGACAAAAATGTCTGCCCATGTTAGAGGCCTCTATCGCGACCCCTATCAAACTTTATTAGGTTTAAATTTAAAATTCAAAACTTCAACATACTCACGCCACCCTTAAGAGTGGAAAAGGATGAAACACCTAAAACTTTTTTCGGACACCCTGTATAAGCATGTCTACGGCATTACATACTGAATGAGTTTTGACACTACAGAGTGTTAAACATTCCAAATGATACAAAAAAAAAGAAAATGTCAAAATAGCATGTCAAGTAATAAAATAAAAGAACAAACAATGATCATAATGACACAACAAAATAGTTAAATAAAACTACTACCTAATCTAAATCTTAGATTTAAAATATATAATTAATTATACATGTCTATACAAATTTAAATATAATTATTTACTATATATCAAACATATTTTTCTTTAACACTTTTCTAAATTTAATCATATTTTTGATATATTTTATTATTTTTTGAAAATCATTGTAAATATTTATTCCTTCATAAACTAAAGATCAAAGTCAAAGTCAAATATAGCTTTATTATCAAAAGATAAAATCTCATTGACAAAGCGGAACTTAAAATAAAAAAAATACAATCTAATTATAATTAAGTTAAAAATATTCATAGATATTCTATTATTATAAAAACACAATCGTTGCATATATATTTAATCAAACTACCAAACAAGTTTCATTAATTAATAAAAAATAGTTGGGAAGAATGTTTTGGTTGTAAACAACACATATAAGTAAAAATCTATCAATGAAATCATGAATGATCTCAATCCATACAAATACCTTGTATACAACACTTAAACTAAGTTACACGAAACACTTAAATTATTATTTTTTTTAATTTTTATAAATTAAAAGTCAGAATTAGAAATTCAAATATTGTACAGTACTATTAAAATGAATCGTTAAAAAACTCCATTACTGAATAATAAGCCCGATTTAATAATATAGTTTTGACCTCCTTCTTAAGACAACTAAAGTGGAAGTTGGTATGGGTATTACGAGTAGTGTAGGTAGAAATAGTTTTAATTTCATCTCCAAATTTTTGAAAAATCAGAAAGACTGTTTCAAGAATAAAAATACATGGAAGTGGCAATAATTTATTATGAATGAACAATTATTTACAAGAGTCCCTTGTTTTCACTCGTAACATAAACCTTAATGCTCTCTTCTGCAAAAGAAAAATTATATTAAATAAATAACCTAGGCAAGAACCCCGGAAACATATGCCATATCGTAAGTGAAACTCTATTAGAGCAAAGTAAACGCTTCTAGTTACTGATACATCAAATTCATAAGTTATGACCCTCAATGCAAAAAATCCTTTGGAAAGCTTTGTAGACAATTGTGTGAAATATGTTGCTGAAATTTTAATTTTTCGTCCAGAAATAGACCCAAAAACCTATTATATTTCACGCAGCTCATCTGCTCATCATTCATCAATACACCCACCAACTGACATTTAAAACATACAATATTGGTCTTGGATATATTAAGAGTAAGGAAATTAGCATCATACCAGTTTTTAAGCTTTTCAAGATCACAAGAAATATTGTTTTCCAACAGTTCTGGAGACTTACAATGCCACAATATAGTCGCATCATCGGCAAACACTGTAAAAGATCCAGATATATTTAAAGTTGCCAAATCGTTGATATATATATATATATATATATATATATATATATATATATATATATATATATATAAGAAACCATAGTGATCCAAGAACGGAACCTTGTGGAACTCCAAAATTTATTGTTAATTTTGATGACAGCTCATCATTAAATAACACCGACTGTTGAGGATCTGATAAATATGACTTCAACCACTTTAACATCGTGTCTCTAAAACCATAAATTTCAAGTTTGCTAAGCAATATTCTGTGATCCACACAATCAAAAGCTTTGGTTAAATCACAGAACACTGCCGCTACAACCTCTACATCATTAAGATACAAGTCTTTCAATAGTGAAAAAATAGCATTAGTTACCTTATTAGCTTTTTTCAGCTTGAAACCCAAATTTAGTATTTATCAATATATTACGCATATTCAAAAAACTAGTGATGCGTTTTTTGACAAGTTTTTCAATAATTTTCGAAAGTGTTGGCAGTAAAATTTTGGTCGGAAGTTGGATGGTGTTTCCGGATCGCCCCCTTTAAAAAGTGGCAGAACTCAAGCGACCTTCAAACATGGGAGAAAATTCCCTGAAGAATTTATAGCTTTGGCCAAAAAGCTTAAAGCTATATCAGAGGCAGTGCTTGAAATATTCTCATAGAAATGCCGTCATGGCCAGTTGATTTTTTGTTTTTTATTTCCAAAAATATACTTTTAATTTCATAAACATCAGTTGAACAAAAATAAAGAGTCACTTATTGAAGAGTTATGTAAATAATCCATAGCATTCATTTCAGGCTTAATCTGCTTAGACAAGTTGGTGGCTATCGAACAATAAAATGAATTGAATTGACTAGAAGTGATGCTTGATATTTGTGATATTTTTTTCATACCACTGAGGTCATTAATAATATTCCAACTTTCTTTTTGTTTATTACTGGATTGAGTTAACGATCACAATAATCTCTGTTTTGCCAATTTGATAACATTTCTAAAAATGGTTTCTATATCTACTATAATATCTCATGAAAACGTCACTGTGTAGCAGGTATTTTCGAAGTGTATGCAAGGAGTGCATATTTCTAGATCACTTTTTCAGCCCTCTAGTAATCCAGGATTTTTACTTTTTCTTTTTAAGCTTCTTATAGGAAAAGAACTATTAAACTTGTCAGACAAAATATTCAGTGGCTCGTGGGAGTGAAAAATATTGTTCCAGTCGCCTTCTGTACAAGGTTGGGAGAATTTTTAAAAATTATATTTAGAGTAAATTCTTCCTCGATATTTATCTTTTTTAGAATGACTAGAAGACATCTTAATTTTACAAAGAACAGCCTCATGATCAGATAAGCTCATATTCCAAAAATATTTCACTGGATATATTTGAACAAAAGTAATCTATCAAAGTAGCTGAATGATTAGTCAATCGAGTGGGTTAATTTATGCGCATTTGTAGATTGAAAGAATTTAACAAATTTAAAACTAGCATAGTGTTCATATGAGCTTGGTCTATATAATTTATATTAAAATCTCCAGCGAGAACAATATTAGAACCACTAGGAAATCGGGCTAAAAGCAGTTCCAATCTGGAGATAAAAACATTACTATTTGGCGATCTGTATAAACATATAATAAACACATTCAGCTTAAGAATTGGTTCTAAAGGAAATTCACTCCCTCTCAACTATCATATCATTAAATTCAACAACATTCACAATTGAATACTGCTTCAAAATACTGTCTCTAACCAATACAACAGTACCTCCGTGACTAAAATGAGACCTAGAATAATTACACACAACACTATAACTACGTAAAACTATTTCTTCGTCTTTAAGTAGCTGGTACTCAGAAAGAGTATGTTTGGGTTACCGAACTCATCCGAAGAGGTTGGTTTATACACAAATGTAACGATCTTCCAAATGCTACAGAAACAAGGAATTTTCGAACTACTGTTGCATGGATCGGTCTACCGAAATTATTGAATTGGGAGGTTATAGAATATTCTATTCCTCAAATTGCCAATCCACACGCTTAAGATTAAATAATCTAAAAAATATTACGAAGCTAAACTAGAACCACTTGAAAAAGAACTGAAAATTAGAGACGAACATATTTCATGAATCAAACGCTCTAGCCTGAGTTTCGAGAAACACGCTATAGACGCTGAGGTGAAGTTCACCACTCAATTGAGAAAACTGAATGAATGTAATAAATCATAAAATTATAAAAATGAAGAACTGAAAAGTAAGGAAAATGATGTCACCAATCAGTTCTCCACTAGGAAGCAAGAACGGATCAAGCTAGAGAGAAATATCGATGAACTGTCTAAGCTTAACAGGAACCTTATCACTTCTGTTGAAACTCTGGAGATTGAGAATTGCAGCTACTCAAATTATATTAAACTGCTTCAACAACAGGTTGCTGACCTCAAGGACACCAATGCAGTGACTATGATGGATCGGGGCTCTGACAACATGTGGAACGACTACAATAGGAAATTGAGGCTCCCAACGTCAAATTGTCTGCTACCAGTGGTAATGCCATCGCATCAGCTTCATGGGATAAAGTTGAGGAGTTGTTTGCTTGTCGTTGGTGACGGAACTATAAAGCATTGTCCCACATTAATAAAAAACCTTTCAAATCTGTCATTTGACAGCAACAGCCAATTCAGATATAGGACAGTATTAGAGGACATGATTAAGAAATGTTTAGATTTGGGCAGGCATTTCGATAAGAATGACCTCATCATTCTATTCGTCCATTTAGCTAATGCAGTTGGAGTAAAGCATATTACGAATGATCTAGACAAGATACAGACTTTAGAAGCAAAAACTAATATAATCTTGGTTGGAAATCCATTTCAAACTCATCGCCCAGTTCTTAACAAATGTACTCAGGACCAAGACTTCTTCCTTCATACTTACTTCAAGGATAAGGAGACCACCTTGTTCCCACCAATAAGTACTACAAGAAAGGGATTTCTAGATTTTCACTATAAAAGGGAGCTGATCGAATTCATTCTAAGAAACTATGTACTGAACAAAATTATTTTTTTTATAAATTCGGATCAACTCTCTCCTAGCATACCCGATCCTTCTCAGAGCAACTAGTGTTGCTGACCAACCTACCTCCAGAGGAGCTTTAAGTGATGGTGTGGCAATAACAAGTGTTAAATCATGTTCGGCTATGGGCGTTCTGAGAACATTGACTTCCAATGTTCGGTGCATGAGAGGCAAAATCGATGAAATGGAATTGTTCCATGACATAGACCTACAAACCCCCGAACAAACTATAGAAACCGTCAGTGACGATACACAACCAGAAACTCTAAAAATACTAAGTGTCAATATATACTGCATTACAAACAAGATTCCACACCTTGAAGTATTCATGAAAATAGAAAATCCAAATATATTATGCATACAAGTACACTGCTGTACTGAAGAAGGCATAAATGCAATCTACATACCACAGTATTATACAGTTGTCAGTTTTTGCAGGAAAAAAGCAAAACACGGTGGTACCATGATATTTGTAAAGCAGAAGAAAATATGGGAATTTTCTGGGATTCACTGCAGAAGATTTGCCGAGGAAATACATTTTGAGTGTAGTGCGGTAGGGTTTATGTGTGAAAGTTGTAAATACGTTGTATTAAGAATTTACCGTTCTCCAATCGGAGATGTTTCTGTATTTTTTATGAGACTGTGTTGTGTTGTCTAAGTGTTGTCACTTATATTTACATTTATGGAGATTTTAATATAAATTATTTTATGAATACAACAGACAAAAAAGTCTAGTTTTAATCTTGAGCCAAGTAGTAACGAACCACCCCCAATAGTAAACAATAACAATACTTTAAGGTAGAAAAATAGATTATATCTTAAGTAATAACAAAGATTCAAGTATTTTAAATTACGTTACACGGTCACATTTGGGCGACCATCTGGCAGTTGTTTCTATATCGAACATATGTCAAGCGAAAATATATTGTGTTGGTGGAAGCTTTGAATATTAGCGGAGTATCTCGAAATTTAACCTAAATATGCTTAGACAACATGATAAACATGAACTTTAGAGAAATATATAACGCTGGTGATGATATAAATAAGTCCTTTTCTGAATTCGTAGCACTGATTAAATTTGACATCAATGCAAACTGCCCAATAAAGCAAAGAATGAATAATTCTAATAGAAAAGGCTGGCTATGAAGATATTCTAAATAAAGAGTTAAAAAAACTTTTTTACACTGTTAAAACATCTGATAATGTTGAACTGCATTCCTATTATAAAGAACAAAAGAAAGTATATAATAGCATTCTTAATATGTTCAAAAAGAATTATACTGCATCTCTCATTGAACAGTGAAAATAAACAAAAAACAATATGGTCCGTCATCAACAAAAGCTTGGGTAAAATAAAACAAAAATCTCAAATAAAACTTGACACTAATGTTGGTGAAATCTCTGAACCAAAGCAAATAGCAAATTACTTTTCTTCCCTTTCTCAAATGTTATCCATAAAAACTAAAGGAAAAATGTCCTAATGAAAGATCAGTACAATGCACCATGCGATTGCAGAAACCTTCTACTTTCAGCCCTGCCATAGTGGGGAAATTCTAGAAATTATTAATAAGATAAAATATAAAAAAAGTATAGGTAGCGATGATATATCGATAACTATATTGAAAACAATTAAAGATTCCATAGCGGGGCCATTGGCACACTTGATTAATAAATCAGTATACTTAAAAATTGGGAAGATAATCCCAATTTTTAAAACTCAGGAAAAAAAATATGCCGAGAACTATAGACCAATCACTGTTCTAAAGACACTATCCAAAATATTTGAAAGGGTTTTATTTGATAAAAATTTAAATAATTTTTTTCTAAAAAATTTTTAAAAATTATTTAATAATTTTAAATTTTGACAGTCTCAAGATAGGCTTCATCATGGATAAACTATCAGCCAACGGAATAAGAGGAAATATGATGAATCTATTGTACTCATACCTCACGGATAGAAAGTTCTATGTGCAAATTAACAGAGATGTTTCCGACATGAGGGATATTGATGGATGTGGCCCAGGGCTCCGCTGGAACCACTGCTATTTCTCATTTTCTTAAATGATATGCTCAACTACATCGACAAAGAAAAGGTCATCATGTTTGCTGATGACTCATCAGTAGTGGTGTCAGCGCAAAGGCCTGAGGAACTTCAGGACATTCAGAATGTTATAAGCGACTTCAACACTTGGTGTACAAAAAATTCGCCTTATGTAGGGGTTAAAATTCACAGATAGTTGTAAACAAGTGTTCATCACAAACAAAATTTTGACATTCTCTTGTATTTACATTCTTGAAGCCTTGATGTATGTAAAAACGAACGAAAGAAAATTTGCAACAAATTCTGGTTTTCTTGAGTATCAAACCAGAAATGCGAATAAACTGTCAATAGTTAAACATAACTTAACTAAATTTGAAAAATCGCCTGATTATGCTAGATCTATCTTATTTAATGATTTTGATTTTATACACGCGGATAAAAATTAAATACTGAAATTTTGAATAAATTAGTGAAAAAAATATACTTTAAATATTTTAGAGCAAGTAAATTTTGAATAAAATTGCAATAATAGGAGAAATGATTTTCCTAATTTTATAAAGAGTGCCTTCCAACTTAAATTTTCATCAAAATGTCACCTTAAAAATTTTATTTAGTATATAGCATTTGTAAATTAAATAAATTTTAACAAACACATTTAAAAATTATCCATATCATTTTTTTTTCTTTTCGAAGGAAAATAATCTTGTTTCTCCATTTTTCTTTTGCCCATCTTTAATTTACTTAATCATTACACCAAAGTGCATAATGCATCTTAAAAAGACGATAATTACAATACAAATACAAATATTTTATTTCTGGTTGTGGTATTTACAATCGTCAACCACAGCTTTCTTAAGTATATCAGGGAACATTTTTTCTTGGAAACAGAGTTTTATTAATTTTGATAACGAAATTATTATTAGATTTTTGATGGTCTTCAGAAGTTTTATGTTAAGACTTAAAATGTCTGTGGAAGGTTTGTTCTTCAGGTGGTTGATTTCGTCTCCCAGTTGAGCCGATCTGTTAAGAATACCTTTTATCAGGAAAAGCCTCTAGACAGCACTTCTCTAGTATGCCCACAAATTTGTCGAACTTTTCATTAACACTCAACCCATCTCCTGATACAAAGCTAAAAGACCTATTTTCAATAAGATCATAGAACTTGGCCAAGCCTACCTGTGTTATTGGTCAATACATCCTTGGTTCCCTTGTATAGAATCTCGCACTAGATGTTGAGTATGTATTGTGATTTATGATCGGAAATATTCAGCTCCACATTTTTTGTACTTATCATCAGCAGTAAAATTAACAAAAACGTTATCCAAACATGCGTCGACCCTTGTCGGTTCAAACATCGTCCGACGAAAGCCAAATTCCCTCAACAAGTCACATATCAAGGTTTTCTCCCTGGACGCCCTACTCTGCACAGTCCTAAAGTGGACATTGAGGTCCCCCACCACGACCATGTTCTTGTAATGCATTGTCTTCATCATTTTAACACACTACTATGTTTAATTATGCAAAATACTTATCATAAGTATTAATGGTTGTTGGCCCTTGTTCAGCAAGTATTTCAAGAACATCACCTAAAATAAAATCGCTTCCTTGCGGTTGTTGACCCGAACATACCAACAGTTTGTGTTTACACAAGATAGTCTTTATAGTAAATTATGAACATATATATGTCAATCATATAGCCGTAAATACAAAGCTTGCATACTCTACAGTATAAAGTTTTGCATTCTAACTCACATAATTCATTATAATCAACACTGTAATATTCATTGCCTATTGAAGACATTACCTGATACTCCCAAAAACCTGTTTCCTTAAATTTAATCTTATTCACGGTTTGTGCCATTTTGTGTACTTTTACAATGATTTTATTGTGGTAATTGTCTAATGTGGGTGCTCTATTTTTAAAATTGTTTCACATTTTTGCAGTTACTAAGTCTATAGTTATATTTGTCTTTCTCTTCAATTGTATATTATTTAAGCTTTCCAATGCCATATATATTACATTATATGATTTGGACGAGAAAGTTCTGTTTTTTACAGAAAGTTGCGGGTTTTTCATAAGCATGCTCCTGTCATTGCAGCTAAGTGTAATCCTAGAAAACGTAGACAAGCCTGGTTTACTGACACGTTAGCCTGCTTAAAAACGCTCAAAGAAAGAGCTTCGCTCCGTTATAAGAAATCGCGAAATTCTGTTCATCGGGCTTACGGAGAATTATTACAATCGTGCCTTGAATGTGGAACGGCGCATTTACTTTTCGACTACACTCAAGTCTTGTAACAACTCAAAGGTAATCTGGTCACATCTTTATAAATGGGGTATCTCTAAGTCTAACAAATCTTCTAAGATCCCCGATGATCTTTTTATTCCAGATGAAATTAACCTGCATTTGGTGGCTCATCTCATGCGCTCTCGTTTGGTAACTGTAGATTCGAACTTAGACTCTGCACTGTCGACCAAGTTAAACTACTGGTTTGAAGACAGAAACCACATAGTTACAGCGCGGACCTTATCTCAGCGAAAATGCTACAACTCTCCTTGGAAATAATAGCAGCCCCGTTAACTCACATTATCAACCTATCTCTTTTGTCTGGCAAATGTCCCTTACTCTGGAAAACAACTTACTTGAGACCTATTCCGAAAAGTCCTTCCGTACCAATAACTTCTCTTAATGATCTTAGACCTATTAGCTTCCTCTGTGTCCCTTTAAAGGTTGCTGAAGGAGTCTTACATGAACAGTTTTGTAACTATTTGGATGAGAGTGGAATTCTCCCAAACACTCAGTCTGGTTTTAGCAAGGGATTTGGAATACAAAGAAAATTCTAGTCAACTCTTTGGTTTTGTCTCATTTTCATTATGCAGATGTCGTTTATAGACCTTGTTTGACGAATGAGAGTCGCATGAGGTGACAGAAAATGCAGAACTTTTGCTCTCTTTGAAACGAACACTGAAGCAGGAGGCCAGAAAAGAAAAGCTTTTAATCTGAATATGTTTTAATTAATGTTTCTTTTGTTTTGGTTTCCTCTTAATGTTTTTATCTATTTTGACATTTGGGGCCTGGTTGTTAATACCACTGTCTAGTGTACCTTGTCATTTTGTGTAATATTGACTGTATTTTTTTATTTTTACACAATAAATGTTTTTTGAATTTGAATTATTATTTACTCCTGCATTAATTCGATGACAATGGGCCCACATAGCAATTCGTTCTTCACTTTGGTAATAATATCTGCAACACTTTGATACTTATTTTTAATAAAAAATAAGGAAGCAACAAAATTACATAATTACTCTCTCGTTAAGAGAAATTTTAAGCTATAACAGATAAAATATCAACAACTTTCAACCCTGTACTATGCACAAAGATTTTTTATATAAAAAAGTTAAACCCAGACCATGCTTACCTCTCAAGGTAGTTCAAAAAATAAAT
Source organism: Kuschelorhynchus macadamiae (assembly GCA_030620095.1). Classification (NCBI taxonomy): domain Eukaryota; kingdom Metazoa; phylum Arthropoda; class Insecta; order Coleoptera; family Curculionidae; genus Kuschelorhynchus; species Kuschelorhynchus macadamiae. The sequence continues at coordinate 61,089 of JAUTXW010004656.1, read as the reverse complement.
TTCTTTAGCTTCTTGAAAACATTCAAAATTATTTTTAGATAGTTCCACAAATTTTTCTACCTTGGTTTCATTTAAAGTTTTTTTTATATCTTTCTTCGTGCTTTTCTTGGATCTCTTAATTTTTATCTAGAAGAAAATATAGTATAAGGGCGGTATACTACTAATATCCTAACATTTCAAAACTTTTTATTCATAAAATTCTATATTCTGAGATGTTTTAATGTTCTTAATTTTAACATATTTCAAACGAAGGACGTTTATCTGGCCCCTATTAGTTTTATGAAAACAACTTTACTAAACTTTTTAGTAGGTGTCTACCATATTCAGAAACAAAAAGAAATCCGATTTATGAATTTTCGTTTGCCAGATATAGCCGAAATTTGGTTTTTGACCTATAATTGCCAAAGGGACAACTTCACGCTCAATCAATAAACCTATTTTAGATCTTCCTTGGATAATCCAATTTTTAATGACATGCCAGCTATACAAGAGCCTTCTTGCAGTTGCTTCCTTTTACTAGTCCATAGTCACGAAATAGTCAGGCTTTACTAAGGGTTTCTCGAAAGGCACCTAACAAAATTTCTTGTATACCCTCATCTAATTTATTAGTTAAAAATCTAATATTTTTATCTTTCAAGAGAGTAATATTCAAATCCATCCCCTTATTGTTTGTACAATGTATTCCATCTATACATATTATTCTACTAAAATCCCTTAATTTGCTTTCCATATTCTCGTTCATAAATCTACTCAAAGTAACGGATGATCGTCACCTTAAATAGAAAATCAAATTCATTAGTATCAAGCTAAAATAATTTTATTCAAAACTGAGATAAAGGCAGTGGCATTCAATCCCAAACATAATAAGGCATGCATATTATTATTTTTTTTATTTAAATAATCAATTAGAGTGATGAAAAATGATTGTATGCATAGCAAGTTTCCTTGATTATAGTTAGTTTAAGCAAAAAAAAAGAAATCTCCATATGTATGGCAAAATATATTGTCCTACATGTCCTACATACTTACACTGTTTGACAAAGAAGCAATATTTTTTCCATTCTTAACTTTAAGGGTTGGTGTTTCCTCTTTACTATATTATGCTCCTTCATTAAATAGGCAAAATCATTTCTATTAATAGCAACAATTCCCTCAAATTTGTCGATTCCCGATTTACTGGCATCAAGTATACAACTCTATCTGGAGGGACCCCCAATGGAAAATTTTTCAACTATTACTATCTTCTCTGATTTTGACAAATGTTGAGCTCTAATGTGTTTTCCAAAGCATCTCTGGAACTTGAAATTATATATATCCATAATATTGAAGATCTGTAAAAATCATACTGAATGTATTTGTACACGGGATGTAATATTAACAAAGCTATTTAATCTCAATAATAATAATATACTTACCTAATTCCTGAGGCTTAACTTCTAAACAGGATGAACAAACACCATATATTCTTATACAAGCAGATGCTTTCTCTGTTCCTTTATTATATTGGCCCTCATATCCTAAAAATAATAAAGCAGAAACACTAGTTTTTCTTCAAATCCCGCCTTAGTCGGCCTACCATATAATTAATTCGATTACAATAATTGTTAAGTTGCAATATTTAGTGATTAATATTTTGTCGAGTTCTACATACAGCATACTTTTTTTCTATCCTGTTTACCCCTAACAATTTGTCATATTCTTCTTTGCAACAAAAATTAAACATTAATACTTCAACTCTTATCTCGTGACTTTGTTCCACCTGAATTTAAAGTATGTTGTATGTGCCACAGACAAATTCATTGTCTACACATGAAAGGCATAAAACGTGTGCTTTTTTGCTGCATTGGACATCCTCTTCTTGATTATAAATGTTTTTAATGTTTGTTCTTTGCAGAAACACTGGAAAATTCAAAGTCACAGATTGGGCACGTTTTATTCGAGCCTGTAGTTTGCATTTCCATGATGACAATAGTTCCACCACAGACTAATAGAAAACAAAGGGTCGTGTCAAAAGAAAACACTTCGAAAAACACTTTAATAACAAACTAAAATCACAAATTTTCTAAACTCGGATTCAGTTTTTATAAAAAATCCTACTTTGAATAGAAAATTAACAGATAAAAAATTCGCAGTAAAAAGCGCCAAACTTATAAATTGCTTTAACTTTACTACCCTTTTACTTTAACTCGATACATAACATAACCCCAAATTATCAAATAATTTGAAAATGAAAACACACATCTGTCACTCGATACTAGATACTACTCATATAGCCAACGACACTCGATATCCAACCAAGAAAGTCGGGTATCGGGTTAATTTTAGTGGCGTCTCAAGGAGAGCTCAAGATTTTCATGACATCAACAGCTACTAATCAATAATGCCTTAAATAATTTTATGTAACAAAATAAAAGTAAAATGAACGATATTTTGCATTTCTCTTAATGTCAAAAAAAAAAAAAAAAAAATATATATATATATATATATATATATATATATATATATATATATATATATATATATATATATATATATATATATATATATATATATATATATATATATATATATATATATATATATATATATATATATATATATATATATATATATATATATATATATATATATATATATATATATATATATATATATATATATATATATATATATATATATATATATATATATATATATATATACATATATATATATATATATATATATATATATATATATATATATATATATATATATATATATATATATATATATATATATATATATATATATACATAATTATATATATATATATATATATATAATTTCTGCAGGTGCAAAACGGCAACTTGTAGTACTGTTTCATTATGATAGACGTTTCGTTTTCGATTTTGTCATATCGAGCAATCTGTTATTTCAGATCTCCCTGGGTACAAGCCTGCCTGATGAGGGTAGAGGCCCAGAAATCATGATCGCAGGAGGGTACCCTGTGACATAATCGAAAACAATTCTTCTTTTAGGCCGTTTTGCACCTGCAGAAATTATATATTTCTGCTATTATACATATATCTTTTCCGGCCAAGAACTTTTGATAAAGATGTGTGAGAGCGCATTTTTATCGATTTTTAGTATCTACTCTCCGCATGATGGTGCTAGTGCATGCTTTTTAAATTACCTACAGGTTTGCAGCCGGAAATCACCGGAGCCCCGATAGGTGGTGCTAAATGTTACATTTAACTTGTAGTACTGTTTCATTATGATAGACGTTTCGTTTTCGATTTTGTCATATCGAGCAATCTGTTATTTCAGATCTCCCTGGGTACAAGCCTGCCTAATGAGGGTAGAGGCCCAGAAATCATGATCGCAGGAGGGTACCCTGTGACATAATCGAAAACAATTCTTCTCTTAGGCCATTTTGCACCTGCAGAAATTATATATTTCTGCTATTATACACATATATATATATATATATATATATATATATATATATATATATATATATATATAATTATGTCTGAGAATCCAAGAATATATATATATATATATATATATATATATAAAATTTGTTTCTTAAACCTTTTATTACTCAATCAACATCACCCGTATATTCTAACCATAAGTAGAAAATAGTAACCCTGGTATAAATAATAACATTAGCTTCCAATCCTTAAAAAAAACTAACAAAATAATAAAAATTTCTTGTCTTATCGCCATCACTTTGTACCGTTTCTTGTATATCAGTATCATTTTACAATTATTAAGATCAAGTAATGTCACCCAAAACCAACCTAGACATTATGATACTGATACTATAGGTGCCTTAAATATAATAGATTTAAAAATGAAGCTCTGTTTTCCAAGGTAGGTTACCTATTTTTAATTAACGGCTTTAAACCAAATTGTACAAAAGTTTTTTAATATTTTTTAATGTGTAAAATTGTGAAAGTCATTTTAGAAAAGTGTTCGACTGCTAAATGTTTTAGAATTAATTGAAGAAATTTTACTTTATCAGTGTTTTTATAATTGACAAAACGGCAATTTTAACAAACCAGTTTGTATCGAACTGATATTGTTTTTTTTCTTTCTCGTTTTAGTTAAAATAAATGCTCTTGAGAATGCTTTTAATCAAAAACGAAACGTCGAGCGAAATATAACCACTATTGTTTCAATGCATAAACCTAGACCCAAGAAATATTTACGAAGTAATTATATATATATATATATATATTTATATATATATATATTTATATATATATATATTTATATATATATATATATTTATATATATATATATTTATATATATATATATTTATATATACATCGCAAAACTTATTTTCCAAATAAAGGCTAAAAATTTCAGCCCTACAACATTTGACAAGCCATAAGACATTTGAAAAGCTGGTATAGATTAAGGAGGTAATAGAATATTTAGGGTTAAAAACTAACTTATAACTATTTTTATCAATATGTGAATTATACAAAAATAATACATCCCACATACTTAGAACAATTTGATAATGATTACCTACCTCTACGTAATCTACCAGCGGCGCCTCATCCTTCACCTCCCTGAAGCGTGACTGTGACACCGTGCGCCTGCGCATCAGTGCTATCGAAGGCAACGGTTCCTCAGTAACCGCCCCAGGCGTGGGTGGTGGAGACCCCATTAGAGCGGGAGCACCATCCACGCCACTTTTGGCCCCCTCAGGATGAGGACTGACTGGATCGGGTGTGTTGGCTCCCGACGATTCGGCTAGGCTATCATACCGTTTATGCGACCGCTGTCTACCGTATCCTGGAGGAAATTTCATGTAGCTGAGAAACCGCTTCTTTTCGTCGTGCTCACAACGATCATGCCGCGCTATCACAGCGTCTTCTGACAGATCTTCAATCTGGAATTAGTTTATGTTAAGTAATTTTATCTTTAAATGCCAATCCTTTGGTTAATTACACAGTACTCACTATCTGCAAGAGTATGTCGAATATCTAATACTCAAACCTTGTTAAGCGAAATTACGATTGTAATATGACTTGTAGTAAGAAAAGGATTTACTTACATCACTGTCCTCCATGAAATCCCCAACACTTCCATTGTTCTTAATTTCCGACTTAATAAATAACTCTTCTTCTGCTATTCTCCACCTGTAACAAAGTAAAATTGTCAACTCTGAGAAAATAGATACTATTATTACAGCTTATGTGGTATCTAATAGTTTCCTATTCTCAACTACTATTAAGATAAAACGTTTTACCAAAAACAGATTATACTTCAATAGTGGGCCATCAGATAATTCGCCACCTTTAATCGTTCGTGTCGCCGTTTAATCGAAATGTTAGCTCCCGCGCAACAAGATTTGACGCGGAGTTGCCACGAGCGCGAGTTAGCTATGGAAATATTTGTATGCGTAATTCAATTCGGGGCGGTAAGGAACTGCTCTTTATGGGCAAACTTGACTAGAAATTGTGCCGAAATAACCGGAAATGTCTCGCGATGGATCCCTTCTATAGTGAATATAATGCAAAATATGTTTTAACACTGGATAGATCGCCTATATACATCGTATTATCTGTCATTGGTTTTACCCAAAAAGAACTTTGTGGGTCATCAGGTTTTAAATACAAACATTTTTCTAACAAACATAAGGTTGTAACTGTTTTCTTATGACCAAGGGGCTCAATTTTACTTATATATTTTTCGATTTGTAGAAAATCGTAGTTTATAGAAAAATTATTATTTTGTGATTTATTTATCTTCCCTTCAAAAGTCGCTATTAACGGCCATAAAAAATAAGGAAAAAACCTAGAATATCTTAAAACATAGTTGATACTACAAAAACGCGAATAAAACACATTATTACCGTTCATATGCACAGCTATTAGTTACAATTAATAAATATTACTTTTAATTCTAAAACTAAAAAACATAGTTTTCATTTGCTTTTATTACACAGTGGCGTATATAAATAAGGGGGGTTTGTGGGTTAAAAACCCTCACTCAGAACCACTTGCAATGCCTTTTTTTTGGTTGTGCATAGAGCACATTCTGGGTATTATAATATTAAATATATTTTAGAAAATATGAGAATTAAAAACTTTGAAAGAATTGAAATTAAAATATTCAAACCTTTGGTTCAATACTGCCTACAGTTATTAATTCGGTTATATACCAATTTTTTTGTGTCGTGCAATGAAAATAGATGCCATATGAAGACGCACAAAACGAGGAATTATTTTTTTTTTTCAAGCTGATTTTTTCAACATTTCTGTAAGTACTTTCGGACCAGAAAAAAAGGCAACATAGCGTGCGTGACGCAGAAAGCGTAATGTTTTGGCAGTGCTAGAAATCGAGAACATTTTCCCGAAATTCAAAATTATGTCTAAACCATCAATAAAAGCACCAAAAACGAAACATTAAAAAGGAGGTATACATTGTGGTACACAACTGGGGCGTTTGAAGTAAATACCTATATTTCAAAAAAATTTGCAATAAAAGGTCAAAAAACACGCAAGGAAAAATAATGTTTAAGCAAACGTTTAGCGTGATTTGCATTATGTTCCAACTTTCATCCAACGCCAGCTGAACATAAACTATAAATTTAAAATAATTATGATTATGGATGAGTCGGAGATTCAAAGCAACAATCACGAATACCCAAAAGATGGCGACTGAAATGGTAGTGGCTAAGGATACGGCTGCGTTTAAAATTGACGATCATGGAGGTCGATCTAGAGATGTGCAAACTATCGACGACACACCTGTCGATAATGATCAACATGACGGCGATTTGCGCTCCGCGGATGACAGTGTGCATCATCCCGCCGAACTTTTGTTTCAAATAGGTAGTACTATTGAGCCTAAGCAAGTGTCGGCAGTTGAAGAATTTGACCAGGAAAGAATCTCAGAGAACAGTGGTTGGCAACGAGTTCAATCGTGGCGCAGGGGTAAAAAAGTTTTACCGGATGCTCGGCCAGAGCCAGTCAAGGGCACTAGTAATACAATAGGAAAACTGGAAATTGCTCAACAAATGCACTGAATATTTTTGTCTGGATTTTCATTATCAATGTAAAGTGAAAACATCATTAACCACCTAAAAAACATAACCTTGAAAAAAATTGTCTGTGTGAAAAGATGAGAACAAAAAAAGATAAACAAATGGCTTCCTTTAAGCTTGGAGTGCCACGGAATATCAAAGACAAGATTATGGACGCAGATTTGTGGCCAGTTGGAACCATTTTATGAATCTTCAACGCCGTCAGCCTTGGACGAGTGGCCACAAGCGAGGACTGTCATGGTTACAAACAATAAGATATTTAGTAAAAAATTTCAAATATTTCATGCTAACTTTCAGAGTTTGCATAGTAAAATTTTAGACTTTGAGGTGTTTCTCAGGGATAGAGCTTTTGACTGTATTTGTATTAATAAACACTAGATGGTGGATGATGAATGGCTGGCCACTAAAATTGAGGGCTTCTGCACTGTTTCTGGTTTTTGCAGGTCATTAATGAGCCATGGTGGTGTTGGTATTTGTGTTAGAGAGGGTCTACTCAGTGAAAATCTGAATATCTCTATATTATCAGAGGAAATGCATTGTGAGGTTGCAGGAGTATTCCTGGCCTGTCAGAATGTTCAAATTGTAACTGTTTACAGATCGCCCAATGGCGATTTTAAAAAGTTTCTCGAGATACTATCGAAAGTTCTGGGTAAGCTTAATCCTTATAGTAATATAGTTGTCACGGGTGATTTTAATGTTCACTTTATGACCAATGATCCTAGAGCCTTGGATTTATGTAATTTGTTTTGTTCTTTTGGTCTATATGATACAGGAAGTTTTAGCACACATAGTAATTCATGTCTTGACAACATCTTCACTAACCGAGCTTGCGGCTCCAATACAGAAAATTGCATCTTTTCATTGTTTTCTGATCATGATGGTATTTTGTTTGAGTTTGGTATTAATGAGAACAACTCTAGGACTATAATCAATTATCGCCCATTACAGATAATGGACTGTTGTTGCTCTACAATATTCTGGAGCAAGTTGATTGGCATTCTGATGCAGGTGATGCCACTGATCCGGAAGCGGGTTTTGAGGCTTTATTGGGAGTTATTCAAAATGCAGTTGATTTGGCCTGCCCTCTAAAATCAAAGCTGGTTCAGTCCGGTGGAGCTCGTGTAAGATCTGTCAATTGGTTTAATGAAAATCTTCGTGATATGAGAGATAGGCTTAGAATGCTTGTGGAGGTAAACGGGGTCAATGGAGATCTTGTCCCTCTTGCAACGGTAAAGGAATATAGACGGCAATACAGAAAGGAGATTTCCAGGGCAAAGAAGATCGCTCATGACACCTTTATTGAGCAGGCACCAAATCGCCAGAGGGCAATGTGGGAAACCATTAATCAAAACAAGAAAACAACTTCAACTCAACAACCATCTGGTATACTGACTGCAGATTCTTTGAATTGTTTCTTTTCGAGTATAGCTGACGATATCATTGCAGCTCTGCCTGCGGATGCCAGGAATTTCAACGACTATTTGCTGGAGCCGCCGAGTGGGATCTCAGTTTTTGTTTTAATACTTTGAGTTACAATGAGGTGAGGGGAGTGATGGATGAAATTAAGAATACTGGAAGTGAAGACTGCTTTGGGTTAAATGTTAAAATAATCAAGATTATAAAAAACCTGATATCGTTTCCACAAACTAATATTATTAATTTATGTATATCGAACTCGATTTTTCCATCATTGTTAAAAGTGCTAGAGTGGTACCTCTGTACAAGAGCAAAGGGTCTAGGGATGATGTGACGAACTACAGACCAATTTCTATATTGCCTATTTTTTCAAAGATTTTTGAAAAAATTTTAAATAATCAGATTAAAAACTACTTTGAATCAAACAATCTTTTCTTCCAAAGTCAATTTGGTTTTAGAAACAATAAATCAACTACTCTTGCTATTAATACCTTGACATCAGGTGTCCTCGAGGGCTTTGAAAGTGGTTGCGATGTGTTTGCTTCATTCTTTGACTTAACAAAAGCATTTGATTGTGTTTCTCACTCAATACTGCTGCAAAAGCTTAAGTTCTACAACTTTCAACCTGGCAGCTTGGCATTGCTTCAGTCATATTTGGATAATAGAGTGCCGTTTGTATCCTATAACAGGGACATCTCAGAGAGAATAAATGTTAGACATGGAGTTCCACAGGGATGTTTTGGGTCCGACTTTGTTCTTGATATACATTAATGACTTGGCTAATCCTGTGAAAAATGTGAATTTGCTGATGACACGACAATTTATTTCCCATACAATCGCTCATCTAACATAGCTGAAAAGATGTCTGAAAATCATAGTGACCTCGAAGCCTGGTTTAGAGCAAATAATCTTTCCCTGAACAACACCAAGACCCAGAACACCAACTTTACTATTTGTATAAATGGCCTAGATAGTGACGGCTCCGTTGAGCCTTCTATAAAGTTCCTGGGAGTATATATGGATTCCAAGATGACCTGGATCAATCAAGTTATGAAACTAGGCTTAAAACTCTCAAGGGTTATATTTCTTATTAGAAGTTTGGCTAGACGTGTTTCACTTGATACGCTGCTGGTAGCCTATCACTGTTTTGCCTCAAACTTGTCTTATGCTCTCTTAGTACGGGGCCACTCTTCCCATGCCAAAAAAATTTTTGGCCTACAGTGTCGGTGTGTGAGAGTAATTGCAGGGGTTGGTTATCATCACTGTTGTAGAGAACATTTTATTACTCTTAAAATTTTAACATTACCTTCATCTATTTGTGTCTATGTCATATAAGAGAAAATCTCCATTTGCAGCAGACTCACAGAGATATACATAATTATCAGACCCGACAGGGACAATATTGTCGTTGGTTTTCATAGACTCTCGAGAACTAGAGATGATGCAGGATATTTGGGTCAAAGGTTTTTCAATATATTGCCAGTCAGTATGCGCCAACTTGATATAAAGAGCTTTAAAACTTGCATAAAAAAAGTTCTACTTTCCAGGGCATTCTATTCTCTAGAGGAATACCTCAATTGTAATCTCAATGAACTGTAATATGATTTCTTTTTTAAATGTGCTCTTCAATAATGTTAGTGTGAAATAATAATTGTTAATATGTTGACTTTTATATATTAATGTAAATTTAATATGAAATGTAATGCGATCTGTTTCTGAATGTGTAGCCTAAATGTAGATCTGAAGTAGTAATATTTGTTAATGTGTTCACTTTTATATATTTTAAATTTGGCTAAGATTTTATTGTATTTATTTTTTACTTTATTTATGACGTATAAAAGCACATTTTCCCTTGCAATGTTACCAATAAATTGAGTTGAGTTGAGTTGATTTTGACGTCATTAAGTAAAATATTTCAAAATAAAAATTTAAATTCTGTTTACATGGATAAAACAACATTAACCAAGGTGCTTTTGGGCTAGATAGAATTATTATTCTGTAAATTCGACAGTAAACTAATGTATAACTATTTTCATAAACGGTTATAAAGTAATAAAACTTTTTTATTGAGCTAAGGTTTACAACCCTATCCAAGTTGTAATTTTGAAATTATTTAGTTGAGTTTTGAGTTATGAAAAATAAGTCTTCCCTTGGTTATCAACTGTCATCCAGACCAGTGAGGAGCATAAAGGCTTTATCAATGGTACAGACTGAAGCAACAAACGTTCTCTCTCTGTCTCAGTTGCTGAATGTGCCAGCTACCCTGACTAATAAATCATTATAGGCACCAAATAAATCATTATAGACATTGTTTATTATAGAACAAGGTATACAATAATTTTAAAAAATGTATTTTAAACTTATGTAAAATAATATACTTACTTTGGCGTTAATATTTCTTTATACTGAAGCTTTTCTACTCGCGTAGAGGCTGCTACACTGTATGGTATCACAATATTATCAATGTCATAGGAGCCAATTCGACTACTGCGATTATTATATTTGTAGCCAGATATTGACTGTAATAAAAAAAAATACCAAAATGAATAAAATATCACAATACACACTATTTCATTTCATTATTTAATTAGTTATTGCTATAATCTGGTATATTTTAACATATAGTATAATATAAAAGTAGAATAATATTCACATATACTACAACAACTGTTTTGGATGCCACACATGTCCATTTATGATAGGCACCAATATTTCAATACATTCAATTCAATAGATTATGAAAACTCATGTGGTAATACAAAAAACTTTATTTATTGATTTATTTATTTATCAATACACTACAGAGTGATAGACTCCACATGGTAGTTACAATAAATCTTTAAAAACTTAACATTTTTATATCCCAATAACTTTAGGTTAAATGGTAAATGAAAATAAAAAGTTCAGTGTGGTCAATATATAAAAAAACAAAGAAACAATCTTAAAAAAATTAATCTTAATGGTTAATATGAGAAAGATGTTAATTAAAACAGAAAAACTAAACAAAACAATAACATAACCACAACTGAAATTTCATCTGCAGGTATACTCGTCAATTATTGTATTTAAAAAAATATCTAAATTAAAAATAATATAGTGACAAGTCATACAAACTCACAATCCGACTATGAACCATTTTTTTTTATTTTGTAAAAGTAGATTCCATATGAAAACGCACAAAGGTGAAATTATTTTTTTAATAAGCCATTTTTTCAATATTTCAATAAATATTTCCTGTGCCGAAAAAAAAAATGGCCAAGAAGAAATGTTTCGTTCCAGGATGAGATGATAAATACAGCAGCCTTTATGGTTTCCTAATAAAAACCAACAAGAATTATTATCCATTTGGCTAGGTAGGTATTAATAATCCTAAACTTCCATTTGAACTTTTGTATCGGAACTATGTTGTAAGTCCAAGGCATTTTTTTTCCTGATTCAACATGGATGTAGAATGAGATTTAAACCAGGCACAATTCCAGTCTTATTCACTAACGAAGGTAATATTAGCTACTTTTTACCTAAATTATCTGAAGATTTTTATTCATTTCTACAAAACCACATATATATATATATATATATATATATATATATATATATATATATATATATATATACATATATAAATATATATATTTCTTCAAGTTTAATAATACTTTGACATGTGTAAACATATCTATGTATTAATAAATAACATCTATCTATCTATCCATCTATGAGGCTTTTTACTCCATTAGATATAAGTATAGTTAAAAAAAGTATTTATTTAGTTTTTGAGGGAATATATAATATCCCGACTAGAAAATATTAGGAATGCGGTCAGTCACTTTTCTTAATCTCAATTAATATTTCACTTTAATCTCTAAAGGGGGATGTTTTGTTATTTTTACGACTATCTATAAAACGATGGAAAATAAGGTGGACAAGAGAATTAAGAGTTGTTTTGAAGATATATTGCAAAAATATATTGGCAAACTCGCGCTGGTCCAAAAATTCGCACTCAAATTTGAAATTTTGATGTATTTTAAACAACCAACACGAATGACTTCTGACGTCTCATGCATTGAATTTAAAGGAAAAAAATGCAAATTTTAAATTCAATTTGCGATGATATTATCCAACATTATCCGAGGTACTTTTTGGCTAGATATGACTATTATTCCATAAAGTCGATAATACAGATCGATAATGAAATAATAAAGACTTTAGACAGTTTCTTAAACAACAAAGAGAGAAAAAGTTTTTTTTTCAATAAAATCTAACAAATTGGCATTAATAACATTTGTACAATTGGGAGATTTAAACATAAATTTCACCATTCTAAAAGCAACCCCTTATAAAACTACTAGCAACATCAAACCAAAAGGTTACTCTAAAACCAGCAAAAATCTTATAATCCTATCACGAATCTAAAAAAACACAACCAGAACCTCTGAGGGTAAATGTACAGAGTGTCTGATTATATTTTAAACATGGTCTACATGCTTGACTTAGAGATATCAAAAAATATTGTAAACAAAAGTTTTTCTCTGAACCGTCAGGATTTGCTAAAAAAAAATAAACAAATGACAATTGCAAAATAAAAAAATGAGCATTGTAGTTATTTTAAATGGAACACCCTGTATAACATTATTTCAATAAATTGGCATCTTCTTGCTGACTATAAAAATATCAGGTTTGATACCTTAATCTTTAAAGTCAACCGAGATATTAGAAAGAAACCCTGCCATAAAGAACCATGTAATAAAAAGAGAGAGAAAATACATCTAAGTAAAGTCATAAGACACTGTCTTTTATGACAAGATTCTTCTTAATTTTCCCGGTTGTCTTTACAGATAAAGGTATCAAACCGGGTATTTTTATAATCAGAAAGAAGATGCCCATTTATTGAAATAGTATAACAGTAAACTGTGTTCCATTTAAAATAACAAAGTTCCAATTATCATTTGTATATTTTTCAGCAAATCTTGACAGTTCAACTTTTATATACAATAATTTTTGATATCTCTAAAAGTTAAGTTTGTAGTCCCTGTTTAAAATATAACCAGACACCTTGCACAGGGTGGTCGACAGTGGAGTGTAAAAATCATTTTATACCTTCGATTTTATGACACAGAGAAAAATGTTAAATATTACAGTAGCTTTTACCAAGAATTCAAATTTGATTTCCGAAAAACCATTTGAACATCACATGGCAAAGAAATATAATAGAGCTATTAAAAATTTTTTACATTAGAATCAATGTAGTATGCAAAAATAAACACGCGTTATAAAAAATCCATTTTATAGAAACAAATGAAACCAATTTTCCCATCTTATTATTTTAAAATACATCCAAAGATTACATATTAATATTTAGACAAATATTTGGCCTACCTGAAATATTTAACTAAATTATTACTTTTCCTTATTTAATAATTTCTTTTTAGTGTTATAAAAAGTAAGATAGGAACACGGGATTCATTTGTTTCTATTAGGTATTCTATTTTTCATAACGTGGGTTTGAAATTAAGAAAAATATGCTTATATTTTTAAATAGATGATAAAATTTTCCTATTTTTTCCAGATTCTAAAAATTTTGTAAAAGTCATTACATTAAAAATAAGAAAACGTTTTATAGCTTATACATATTTTTAACACGCTTTTATTAGCTTGACTCCTATGTAACTAACCTCTAAATGTATCAATTTGAAATTTTGGAAGTGTCTGTAATTCGGATGACAATACATTAATTTCGAACTGTCGAGCTCATGAAATCATCAGTACCAAACGGTACCAGTTGATGTTAACTATTTCTAATTATAGTTTCGATTTAAAATTTTGCAAGTGTACTTAATAAGGTTGACAATACAATAATTTGGTACCATCAGGCTGACCTGATCACCTCAATGGTACCAAATGGTACCATTTGATTTTAATCCAATATAATTCAGATAAACAGACAATATTTAGTACCATCAAGTTGATCTGATCTGCTTGATGGCACAAAATGGTACCGCTGGTACCAACTAGTAAACCTCTCGGATTTGGGCCCATTTGGTTTGTTTTGACGAGTTCAACACATTACCAGTAATACGTTAAATTTAAGAATAAAAAGTAAAAAATAAATCAGTTCTAAAAAAACTAGATAACACACTTTCTTCAGGAACACCTAAAAAGTACAAAATAATCTAATTTATTTAAATTATTTTGTTATGATATATGCATTCTACCATTGGAAATTCAATTCAAAGTACTTTTAATTAATTTCAACAAAACGCCCCACGCTTTTTGGCATAGTCAATGAATTATCAAGGGTAGAATACATATATTGTGACCCTAGACATAACAGGGAGATGATTTGAACGCAATCATACATTGTCAAAATTATTTCTTGTTTGGTCTATTGTATTGTCGTCGATTTGGTTGTCCCGAAAGGGTGTTGCCAATTATCTTACATAGACATATGTCTACGTAAAGAATAAAATTTATACTTGCTGGTAAAATTAAAATTAATTTTTAAGGTGGTTTTTAATAATAACCTGCCCAATATTTCATTAGCTATACAGTTGTCGCGTTTTGAGATTACCCGTGCGTCACATAAACTACGTCATCAAATCCATATTAATCAAATCAAAATGTTGTGGGTGAAAAAGTCAAAAAAGGTTCTGTGTTCATATGCGCTAAGGGGCGAGTTCGAAATACGCTGGATGTACAGCCTTAGAGGTTCGCCGCTTGGAATTTTTAGTCCGTAATTTAAAACTACGTCTTCTGCGTGAAATTTCGTCTCAATAAAAAAAGCTTAACACAGTTAGTTTTTACATGATACTGAATATGTTACTAACACCAAGTTTATCTTAATAACGTAAATGAAAATACAGGATATATTAAGGTGACATTAAAATACAGGATATGTTAAGGTGTCATATGAAATTGCTTGCAGGTTAGAAATTGATTGGTTAAATAAAAACCGAGAATAATAAAAAGAATACTTACCGATGTTTCGAAATTTCAAAAGAGTAACTTAAAAAAACCGGTTTAATTATAAATATGGGACAGAAAACTCAAAAAATTCGATAGCAAAAAATACGAATTCTAATCCACTTACAAATATCAATATTGACAATCGCATTAGTCAAGCAAATGTTTTTTTTTTGCGGTAGCCATTCACTTACAGAATTACAGGTGTTTAATATGTGCTTGTAATAGACAAAGATGAACTCAATAAGGCATGTCTGTGCTGTTTTCGGTAAATGATGACCCGCGGGTAATCTCAAAACGCAACAAGTGTATTTAGTTATTATTAACAAAAAATTATTCAAATTATCCATTTTTTCATTTCTATAAAGGGCCATTGCTTAAAAACTAACAACACCGCCTCATACTTTAGAATTGCAGTGTGCAAAAAGTTACAAAACTGTAGTAAAATAGTGAATTAAACAAAGTTCAAGATTTTTCCTAATATTTATTCATTTGTAAGTATGATTTGTTACTTTAAGGGTTAATAGGACCTACATAATAATTTTGTATATATATATATATATATATATATATATATATATATATATATATATATATATATATATATATATATATATATATATATATATATATCTTTAAACATATTTGACACGAAAAGTATACACTTCTTGCAATAAATTGTTTTAGATTATTTAAATTTATGTTGAAAATAGTTAATTTTGATTATTGCTTAAAACACGAATTTAGCGCAAGCAAATTTTCATTAAGAATTAGACAGACTACAATTAAAAGTTATAAAAATAAAATATTTAAGAATCATAGTTGATGACAAATTGATATTTAAGAAGCACTTCAACTTTATTATTTCTAAAGTTAGCCATGCCATTACCTATATGGCTTGTTGTACTACTTATTTTTATTTATGGTCAAATAGGTACACTGCAATAAAATCAATTTTTGAAGTATTGCAATGGTTGCTATAAAACATTAGGTATAATTATAATGAACTTGTTTTTATTTTTAAAATTAAAATGGGTCTGGCACTTTCATATTTTATTCAAAAAATGTATACACATAGAAATCAAAAATAGGAGTAAATTCAATTTTAATAAAGGGTTTAAATGGTTTTAATAAACTTCGAGATATTTCAAAGTCAAGTTCATCAACAGGATCATTTAAAATAAATTTGAAAGGTCTCTTATTGTCGATTAGTAGGAGTGCATAGGTACTGAATTTATATATTTTGAATATGAACAGCCATTTATATTAATTTTTAATTATTTTTATTCTAGTTCAAGTTGTATATGTAATTTTTTATTTTAACCCAGTCTGTTAGTAAGGGTTTTTGTTTGCCTCCCCACTGACATTCTAGAGCTTTTTTAATAGTGTATGTCTTGTAGCCATTTTGTTTTAATGTTATTTTCTCGATTTCTTCTTGTTTTTTAGAACAATCTGTTATACGAATGGATCTTGAAATCAGTGCGTTGGCTACTGCTTGTATCTCTGACGGATGGTAATGTGATGCAGCATTTAGGTTATCTGTCTCTGTCTATGTCCTGTATAGTTTAAATGTCCCTATAGAGTATGTTTAAGAAAGTCAGCAGGTTATTTTTTTTATTTCTAAGGCAAACTCATATTGTGGGATGGAGTATAAATTATTTAAAAATTTGAAAAGTTCGTCCTTGACAAAAGACCATATGGCGCAATGTATTGGTCCCATATTTTTGACTTTAGCTGAGCCTCGCTCCATATTATAGGACACCTGGAGTTCAGGGGTGCATTTTTCGAACTAGAGCCGCCAGGGCAGGGCCATGCGAGTGTTTGATTTTTAAGTGTTTTGAGAATATGACAAACCTTTTTAACTCTCAAGACAATTTTAATCATATTCTATGGCAATGCCAATACTGATAAAAGAGAGAAATGGGAAGGAAGAATTAAAATCTAGTTATACTGTTAAGAGTTCTCTTTATAACAAACCCACAATTTATTAAATACTCATTTCAACACAACTAATAGATTTTAAGCTAACAAGTCTAAGACCAACAATAACTGACGTTGCCTCGGCCTTATATATGTAGTAGGAATCTTCCCGAATGCCCACAGCTGAGGTGTAGGACGACGTGTTTGTTTACTTCGGTTGATTCACGAATGGTAATCGTCGACACCGTCACAATACATATCAGTGACGTCTCCATTCAGTTCCATAACAATGTGTCAGTGTCAGTGGAAAAATATTGGTACCTTTATTAAATGAAAACATTTACACATATTAACTGGCACCGTGAAGTCTTTTACCTTCAGTGTTTGTTTCATGAGCATATTCACATACCACAGAGACCTTAAAAGTGAATTATGCGGCGAATTATTTTGTTCAGTTTTTACTGTAGACCTCAAGACAATTGCCATCACCACAAGCTTTTTCACAAGTTTTTATTCTTATTTTTGACAAGGGAACAAATGGTCAGACTCAGTGCTATTATGGCAAGAAACAAATTTGCCTCTTAAGCGCATGTTAAAGGAATTTTTTGGTGTCATGGTTTCGTTGGTTTTTCTGTAGTGGCATTCATAAGGAATGCTATTGCATTGCACCTTTCTCCAGTCTGGCATTGTCATAGTATTTTGAAAACCAAGATTTATGGTTGGGATGTTTCAAACTCTTAATAAAATAAAAATTCCTAAGTCTAGTTCGATTATATCAGATTTTACACACATTTCTAGAGATTTGGTGGAAGATAAAAAAACATGGTTTTAAGGGCATCTTTATCTTTTACACACACTTATATCAATATAAATCTACATCTAGAAACTGATATTTTTATAATTAGATAAATTTTTAAGTATATAGTGACAAAAAACTGAGACACATAATGCTGAATGAAATGAAAAAATAAACAAATTACAACACAATTTGAAGCTTAAATTAAGTAACCTTATTTAGGGTTCCGCGGTTTTACAATTTATAATAAAGCAAATAATCTTACCTGCATATGAAGTAAGGGAGATCCACCTGGTGAATCAAAGGAAGCTGACCTAGTCTGAGACACACTTTCTCCAAGTACATGAGATCCACTTTCTATAGTGGCTTCTACTTCAGCATCTTCCGAACCAGCTGTATCAATTCCATGAAGCAACTGACTTAAATTGCTTGGGCGCTTCTTGAGTTTTGCTGGCCGACCCACTTTTCGACCCCTAAGCTTCTTTTTTATTTCTAAGAGACAAATAAGAATAAAGTGAAGTATAAAACAATAATATATAATTGACATATTTACTGCACTTGCAATAACCACAGTACAAATTTATAAATTTCATATTAAAATGTTGAAAGTTTACCAATTATATAAACAAAAAAAAGGACTGGTGCCATACAAAAAAAATTAATATTAGCACATTATATTTTTATGCATGACATATGTTCAGCACACGAAAGCATAATTGGACGTAGTAGTGCATAACTCGACCAAGCGCAAAAATGAGAATTTTGGAGAATCGCGATTAACTTTTGCGCTTTCTTAAAAATCGGTTCATTGTGATACGGATCCAATTTTTGCAAGATATTTATAAGACACTAATCTATTATTAACCTTTAGCAGAAAAAAATAATATTTTAGAAGTTATGATAAAAAATAGCGCTTAGTCTGGTTATGGTTTTTATAACTTCTCAATTTTCTCTCAATTTTGCAAACCCCAATTTGTCGCATGGGACGTTATGCAAAGCCGTTTCTTTTATTTTTAAACGGTTTCATTCGACTATAAGTCATGTTTGTTATTACAGGGGTTTACTAACAGCTAAAAATAAAACTGTACACAACACTAAAACTGACAAAATAATAATAACTATAATTCCAGAAGAATCCAGAACGCTTTTAAGTAGATAGAAGTGGTTTGCTAAACTAGACCAAAGGCCAGAATCGTGGCACCGAAAGGTGGCGTTTGGTTGATTTATGCAATACTTCGTGGTATTTAGTCGCGTTATGCAAAATACAGCTAGTAGCTTAAACCGTTTGGCGCTTAGTTTAATTTAATAAATATTTTTTCTTAGATAGATGATGTCTTTGGCCATTAGATGGAGCAATAATACTAAAAAATCGATTTTGGCACTTGGTCGAGTTATGCATAACTAGGTCCAATTATCAAATGAAAACTTCATTCTTCTTTACAATCAATAAATTCAGGAATATTGATATTTTTTATTAATAACCTACAGCAAGTTTCCGAGTTTTGAGGAAATGTTTTTTCACTATTTATTGAAATCAGTAACGAATGCTTTTAGTAAATTTTGATTTCTGCTTCATAATAATCAATCGGAAATACTATACTATAATGCAAATTTTAATACTGACAAATTAATTATTTTAATGTGTTTGACTTTGACTTCAATTTTCGACTTTTCCAGCAATTTTTTTTTAATAATTAAATATATTTGTTGGAATTTTTTGACTTACTTTGGTTTCGGTTCTTTAAATATCAGAAGAACACATAAAAAAATTAACAACATTTTAAATGATAAAAAAATGTATAAAAAAATTAAAGTAGATCCCACAAATCAATACTAAAAACAGAACAGTGAACTAACAAACTCTTCTGAAAATACACTGTGTCAGACATGGCAAAACAGTAAAAAATTCGAAATGCGATCCCCCCTAAAATTCAAAAGTTATACACAACAGGTACACCTCTTAAACCTATAATATCATGAGCTCAGTCTCCATTTAATCCTTTTTCAAAATTTCTAAAAAACATAAGTAATATTCTACATAAAAATAACTATTAATTCAAATAATGTAATAAATAAAAGGCATTAAAATACTGAATTGGATGTAATTTTCTTATACACTAACGTCAATCGCTACATTGCACATGTCAGATATTGTGATTCCACTTTTTTATAGATACATAGATGATTGTATTGTAGCTATTCCCAAAAACCAGGTAGAACTTAAAAAAGAATTTTAACAGTTATTTTTCAGTTACTTTTTAGATATATCTAAAAAAAAAATCAGTTATTGGCTTGGCAGATCATATTGTACAATACTTAGATCCTGTATGCCAAGCAGCCATCAATAAAGCAAAACAAGCTCTTTTGGAGAACAGTTATCCTCTAAGACTCTAAAAACAGCAAAAACCACTCATAATCAATCAACGAAATTTATATCACTACCCTTTGTAAATGAATTATATAACATAAAAGTATGCCACATGGGATACAACTTATTATCTAATGGTATATATTGAAAATTAAAAACAAAACACCCAGAAATAAAAAAAGTAATATTATTTATGAAATTCCATGTAAAGGTTGCAATTAGGCAAAAAGGGAAGTACCTGGAAAATATATTGAAGGGTCATAAGTATGATAGAGGAAATAATACATCATCAACATTACATGAGAAAACGCAAAAACATCCCTTCAACTTTGACGAGAGTGAAATATTATGTTATGAACCAAACAAAAAGAAGAGTTCGTCAAAATGTCAACACATCCAATACATTATAAAATTTAATATTTAATATAAAAATATAATTATTATTATAAATTTCTGAAATTTGTAGACTTTTGAAAAAGGCCTAAATATGATTGTAACGTCAAGTAAAGGAAATTATTTAAAGATAATGTGATCTAATTTGATTTAATACAAAACTACCTAAAACCAGGAAAACCCTATTGGAAAAATATTATTATATTGAAATTAAATAAACGTTTTTTGTCTACTGGGATACCTCTCCTAAATAAGACAATATACAGAGTTGATATTATAATGTGCATACAAAAAGTATATAATTAACAATATAAGTAAAACATATAAATACTTTTGTCACTATAAATAACTAAAGAGATGCCAAATATTTTATGGTTACGTTACACAATTTTTCTGATATTACCTTTAAATTGAAGTAATGCATCACAAAAAATGTCCACTTGTGCCTGGTTGCTTATGGTATTAAAGTCAATACAGAGAGGAGCTTTAGTGGCTACATTTGTATTTAGATAGGGAAGGTAAAATGGATTGTGTTGTCGTGTGTTAAAGGATAGAACTAGAAAGTTAAAACTAGTCCAATAGATGGTAGTAATCAATCTTAGCATTACACATTTATAAAAAAACTGTATTGAGTGACATACTCTTGCTGGAGCAAAAGGAATTGATTCTTTGCACCCGATCTGGTAAGATACCAACAAACTTAAAACACAGACATTTTAGGAATCTCCTTTGGACATATTCTAGGTTATTCATCTGTTTCTAAGAAGCCTAATTAAGTTTCGACTTGACAAGGGTATTATACAGAAATGCATGCAAGAAATGTTTAAAACATTTTTAGTTGGGAGCTATAAATACCCAAGAGCTTTTAGGGCACATTTATAATATATAGGTCAATGGTAAATTTTTATCCATAAGCATGCCAAGATTTCTTGACAATTCTTTAGTACAGAGCTATCTAAAATGTAGCATTTTTTAGCATTTAGTGGAACATTTTTTCAATATACCAGCAAGATATGGTGTCAATTTCAATTTGAAGAAGAAGGCGGGCTTCTTGACAGCTGAGACTTGTAAAAAGCTTCAAGTCACCTGTAAACAAGATGATGCTTGAAATGGCACTTATAAAAATAGCAAATATGAAAAGTGCAAGGTTACTAACCTATCCTGATTTCAATAAATAGTGAAAAAACTCATTCGCATATTGTTTGAAAGGGTTCCGACTTGTAAACATGAACATACTGACAGTGAATGGAAAGGTATGATGAGAAGAATCTTATTGAGCGTTCACTGAAACCATTTTGGAGCATTTTAGTAGGCAAAATTCTATAATCTAGAAATTCAAAAGCCTTCGAGATATCTGTAAATTGTATCTACTTATCTCCCCTCATTTATTATGTGATGTGTATATTGCAGAAACATGTTCGGTTAGTAACAATTGAACGACTAGGAACAAATTCCTGTTGAGGTACAAGTAGGGTTGCAAGTCCAAAGATGTTGTTACTTATTCTCACAAATATGATAAAAACCTCTTTTTTTTGCTGGTCTGTTCAAGGTGAGCAAAGATACGTTCCAAGTGTACTGAATAAAAATAAACAAAGTACCCACCACTTAATTACAACAGGATCGAACTTAAAATAAAGTATCATGACTTAATTGTATCCGAAATGCGTTTAATAACATTGGATCAAAACAAACTAGCATATGCTGTTCAAGGTGTAGGAAATGGCATCATAAAGACTGCGCTAGTTTATGCCTCGCAGAAGTAAATCTTTATGAAAAGGAATATAGCCTTAAAGAGGGAAAGAGATGGATATGTACTTGCTGCAGGACAAAACTACCAGAAAGTAAGAATGAATATTTATGTGATAAACTAGAAAAAATGATTGAGGAACGTTTATCTAGGGTAGTAAATGATACAAAGGAGCAAAACACAAAACTTACAAAAAGTACTGAAGATAAATACGATATCATTTAAGATTTAAGGGCAGAAGTCAAAAGACTGTCAGATTTTGCTCAGTTTGCTTCAGACTTGATAGATGATTTTAACAAGCAAAAATAAGACTCAAAAAATAAAATGATATAAGTAGCGTTACAAACGAAACAACCTAAAAAATGAAATTATGAAGTTGAAAGCACAAACAAAACCACACTAACTAGGAATCAATATAAAAAAAATATAAATATCGCGGGGGTTCCAAAGCAAAAAATATTGTTAGCAAAATTCTACAGGAAGTGGGAGCCAATGTAGACTCTGTACCAAAAAAACAGCCATGCTGCCCTTCGCCGAGTGAAAAATACAGACGTTTCTTCTTAAAAGATTGTTATCGGATAGTTCAGAAAAAAACGAGAACACCCCAATATTGATCAAAGTGAAAAGTAAGGAGGAAAAAGAAGAAATAATAAAAAACTGAAAGAGAAAAAAAACTCACTATTTGTCCAAGAGGTGAGATTAGCAAAGCACAATAATATATATTTCAACGAAGATATGACTATTTGTAAAATAGATCGAAAATGTATTTAAATAGTAATAGACATATCTGCTAGCTGGCCAACTAGCAACATGTATAGAAGAAAACTCAGAAATTAAAGTACAAAAAGTAGCTGATAATGTAAGGAAAGGTTGATTCTCTGCGGAAATTTTAAATAAAATTAAACAAAGGGATAAATTAATAAAGCAACATAAAAAATATCCTGATAATTTGTTTATTACAACTGAACTTGATAGAATAGAGAAAGAAAAGAAAATAATGATGAATTTAAATAATAAAACATTGAAAATGATTTTAAAAATGCTATAAACTCATCACAAAAACTATTGACCAAACTTATGGGTCATAATTAAGGTTGCCAGACGTCCGGGATTTCCGGGAAAATCCCGGATTTAGATAAGTCATCCCGGATTCCGTAATTTCATTATACTATCCCAGAAAGCGTCAATCAAATCAGAAAAACCAAGTATTATAAAATTCAGAAAGAAAAAAAATACACTCTTGATCAAATTTGGTCGCATTTTTTTAGAATGTGTAAAAATCAAGACTTTATAAACTTAAACAAAATTGTGCCATTTGTTCTATCGATTCCAATTAGCAATGTTTTTTGTGAGAGAATATTTAGCCTTATGAATAATTTGTGGATAAAAGAGAGAAATCGAATGTCTTTGGAACTTGTGAAGGCTAAGCTACAAATTCGAAATAATTTTAGTGTGTCTTGCTCAGAATTTTTGTCTTTGTTAAATGGTACCAAACGCGAAAAAAATTTAAAAGTAGCAAAGTCCAACAAAAAATATAAGATGTCTTAGTTAATCTTAGTTTCCCTCTGTTAATATGTTTTGATTTATTTACCTTCGTTTATGTCTTTTTAATTATTTACCTTCATTTAAGTTTTTTGTGCTTAGGTCAATAAAACAAATTTTGACTATGATTTGTTTCGATTTTCGCATACTATTCCCGCAACGGTGGATTCGGAAGGGGTATAACAAAAACTTATTTATCTTTTTTGGGAGTCGTCGTTTTTTTTTGCTATCCATCCCGGACTTTAACCATCCCTAGTCATAATAGTCCTAACCTATGTCCAAAAAAAAAAAATAAGAATCGTCTGTGATCTGAGTGATATTTGTAACATTTCGAATATGAATAAACATTTTGCTACTGCACCAAAAAAACTGGTTGAACACCTGAAGCACGCAAACAGGTCCACTGACCTGACCTTACCTCAGAATAATACACATACTTTTTATATGAAGTAATAAGTTAATAAGAGGTTGGTCAAGGGCCTTGTATTAGATTTTAAAAAAGCTTTTAACATCATTGCCGTTAACCACTCTGTGCTTTTGAGTAAATTACAAGCTATAGAGGTCAAGGGCTCCTTTTTGGAGTTGCTTCAGAGTTATTTAGGTGGCAGGAGTCAGTTTGTGTGCATGTGGCTATGAAAGTGGAGAGTGTCTATATTATTTGTGTCCCTCAGGGATCCATAGTGTACCCACTGACGTTAATGACAAAATAGTACTGTATACAGAAGTTGATTGAGTGATTATTTATTAAGTGAGAACACCATCTCTGCCAAATGCAACATGATATATGGAAATAAATGTATATGCCTATATGAAAAAAAGTGCTGTATAATAATCTTCGGAAACCGTTGAATCTGTAGAATTCTTAGGATTAACAATAGACAGAAAATTAAATTTTGGACATGTTGAAAAGATCATGAATACAGTTACCTCATTTGCGCATAGTTTTAGATTTATGGGGGCCTAAGCGAAAATACTAGAAAGCAACTATATTACTCTTATATACATCCTCGTCTCTCTAACCTCTTGACTCCGTGGGGAAATACTGTTACTGCACATGACTTGAACAAACTTTAAAGAAAACAGACCCAAGCAATAAAAGCCCTATACTTACAGTATGAGTTTCTGTAGCACCAACTTTTCGTTTTTGAGAAAACTCAAATACTTCATATAAAGAGATTAATTAAATATGAAACTATAAAATTAATCCATAAAATTAAGTTAAAACACTTGGAAACCAGCAATCATGGTTAAACTAAATAGTTCACTCATACCACACAAGAATTAATACTAATTTTCTAGTAGGGGTTTTACGACAACAAAAGCTCAAAAGCATTTAAGGGAAAAGAACTTTATAATAAAATACCAGACCACACTTAAAACTAATAGAAAATTTAAATATTTTCAAAAGACAGGTGCATATGTTTGTATGTGTGTATGAGAATAACCATGACTTTCACTATAACCATTAATTTTTTTTTCTTTGTTTAGTGTATTTAGTTTGGAGGTCTATATGTAAGTATGTAACATAAGAATTATAAACTTACACAGTAAGAAAATTTTTATGTGTATAATAAGACAAGCTCATTTCAAAAATAAATTCTAAAGTATTTTATACCT
Organism: Kuschelorhynchus macadamiae; assembly: GCA_030620095.1. Lineage (NCBI taxonomy): Eukaryota > Metazoa > Arthropoda > Insecta > Coleoptera > Curculionidae > Kuschelorhynchus > Kuschelorhynchus macadamiae. Next base: position 35,280 of record JAUTXW010004656.1, on the reverse strand, counting down.
TTAATCGGGATGATCGGCAAACTGTCGAAATTTGACCACAAAGTAAATATCAAAAATATTTTGAGAATTTAACACAGTTACGCCAGTCAAGTTCTCTACATTGCTGGAAAAGCTTCGTAGCTAGTCATGTCAGCCTCATCCAGGAAACCCCTTCCAGACTCCCATTAGTTTTACATATCTTTTAAAGGAAATCCAACATATTGTGCTAATTGAAGTTTGACCCCAAATAGAAAACCCTCTTCGATTACCCTTCAGCTTTAGACTTACATAAGGTTATTTAAATTTTTGGAATCTCCTCTGAATTAAAAAGAAAATGGCCCACCATCTTTTATACCACAATAAGAATAACTGGAGCTCAATTTACCTCAGTAACAAAGGTTATAATCACCTGGGGATTACAGACATCAAATAATTTAGGTAAAATTTACCATGTCGTCAAGGATATTCTTTAGAAACCTGTAACATCAGAGGTGTTTTATAAGGGTTAAAATGTTTTTAATTGAAAACTAAAAATTACTGTGTAATAAATCATGACCTGTAAGAAACATATTCTTTAAAGCAGACCTATGTGTTCTGAGGAAGTCACACAAATAATTTCTTTTGATAACAAAATGTTGCATATTTCTTTTAAAGAACCTGTGCGGTCTCTTCAAAAAACCCAGATTTTACTACAGAGAATATATTTTTGACGTCATAACTGCTAAAATCTAGACATGTTTCAAGGTCGTGCAAATCTATTGAGATTTTACTGATTTGTCTATCATTTCTACTTTTCATTTTGATGTGAAAATGAGCTTAGCTGGTAAATAAATGAATTCCAATTATGTTCGTAAAATCAACATTAACTTACTTTCTGATAAAGCCGAAACAGTGCTAGATTTTAACCGACTATACTTTTTTCGATGCTCCAACTTCTTTGTCCTATGTTCATATGACCTTGGTTCTAGCCTATCTGGTTTATGCAGTACTTTTATAGTTTTCATTTTAAGACTTCTTTGCTGCCATTCATTCATTTTCATGACTGCTTCAAGATGTAAGGTTTGAGAAGTATCTGAAACAATTCATACACATATATGTTATTATACGAGTACACAGAATCTAAACCAGTTTATTAATATTTCGAGAAAAAAAAACAAAAAGGTTCGTGCTTAACTTCGATTTAACATATGAATATTTGGTATAACAAAAGAAAAAAATGTGTTTCCCAATTTTATAAAAAAAAAATGCCATATTAACTACAAAATATAGAAATATTTTTATACAGTATTTCCCTTGTGCATTCTGCAATGAAAGATTTCCATTGTTACTCTTCATTTTTAAATAGCAAAAAAGCAAAAGTCTAGCTAGAAGTAATTTGGCGCAAAAGATGCACTTGAGTAATCTTTACTTCTGTCAATGTCATACAAACCGATAAAGATGTATTCCCATTCCCAAAACTTAACTTTGAATTTGTATGCATGAAACATATAGAATTTCTCATATTACCTATTTATAGCTGGATTCATTAATATTATTTATTGGGATTATTAAAAATAGTGAATTAAAGCGCCAAATAAGAAAATCTAGCATGGCTAACATTAAAAATCTAAATGCAGCTTTGAAATGGACATTTTGAATGATGCATGTCACTTCCAGCGTTACCATGACAACATCCACGCGCTCCTTAAATATAACGAATGGCAAACTTTATTGTCAATACATTAGTTAAAATAAAATTTAATATCCAGTTAAGTTTACAATATTTACTCGGGAAATACTCTAACAAAATAATATGCGACTAGACCCCGAAAAACTGGATTATGTCCCTACGTTTCGAATGTAATGACTAATGACACAAATATCTTCAGATATATATTATATATATATATATATATATATATATATATATTTATATATATATATATATATATATATATATATATATATATATATATATATATATATATATATATATATATATATATATATATATATATATATATATATATATATATATATATATATATATATATATATATATATATATATATATATATTATAAATATAAATATATATATATATAAATATAATATATATATATATATATATATATATATAATATATATATATATATATATATATATATATATATATATATATATATATATATATATATATATATATATATAAATATAAATATAAATATAAATATATATATATATATATATATATATATATATATATAAATATAAATATAAATATATATATATTGTCGAAAATAACACTAGAAAAGTTTGTCTCTGATAAAACGTTACATCCGACTTATTAGACTGTAATGAATTTTATTTCAATTAACTTCTGTGTAAAAATATTTTTGGTCAATTAAGTTATTTTAATGTTAAAATTTATTGTAGTTCAATGAACCCCTACTGGTTGTTAAGCCTCGCCTCACTCACATACCTAGTCATGTCCTATCACAATATCTACTATAGGCCATTGTACTAGTCTACTATAAGAACCCTAAGTGAATGAAAGTGGGATGGTCTAATATGTGGAGTAGTCAATCGAAGTTGTCATATCTAGATAAGACATTTCTTACTGCTGTAATCTGATCCCGAGGGTTGGGGCATTTTAGCCTGTATTTTTCAAGACAAGTAATTTCTTTATACTACTTAGAAACTAATATTAGAAACACATTACTATTTATTTATTTATTTAGTATCTCAGGTATATAGTTTACATTTAGTGTTATTTTTATCCAAAACTTAATGATTACAATAACATACCTAAGTATACTGACATTTATCAGCACAATGGATTTTTGCAATCTGTGTGTGCTGAACTTTACATTTATTAAAGAAAAGGAAGGTCAGGGCAAAGGAAATAAACTTGGTTTGGTCAATATTCAATGATAGTAGGATGCAATCCAACCGAATCTTTCCTTTACAAAGAGAGATTTCTGCCTTTTTAATTGTTGATTTCTAAGTGTCACCTACAGAGATGACCACATTGTCATCTGCAAAACAGAAGATGCTATCATCATCATCCAGGACAGATAAAATTCCATTGACATAGACATTAAATAAAAAAGGACCAAGCACTGTACCCTGCGGCACACCATACTCTACCCGAAGGTGCTGACTTATATAATTTCTAAATTTTACTTTTGCGTTCTTTCACTTAAAAATGATTTAATTCATTTGTTTGCAATTCCTCTAATACCCAGTTCGTCAAGCCTCTCAAGCAAAATATGGTGCGTCAGTGTCAAATGCCTTCGCTAAATCTAAAAAAATGCCCATAACCTTCTTCCCCTTATCCAAACTATTCAAAATCACCTGTGTTACTCTACACAATGCAGTTTGAGTACTGGATCCAGACCTAATAGCAAACTGGTTTTCTGAAAAAAGCTTATTTGTTTCGATAAATGATAATATTTTAAATTTGATGCACTTTTCTATCACCTTGCTGATAGTGTTTGTTAAGGCAACAGGCCTGTAATTTGTGGTAAGTTCACTGCTGCCTTGCTTATGTAGCGGTACTATATTTGAATTTTTAAGTATGAAAGGGTAGGTTCCTGTAACGAAAATTAGATTTACAATATGTAGAAAAGGGTTTAAAAGAAACTGATGATTATCAAGGCAGTATCGTTCAGGGGCTCATTATTTTCATTTATAATTATTTTTATGTCAGTTTTACTAATTATCTTATTTGTAGCCTCCAAAGTTTATTTGAATCATTACCACTCTTTTGTATTTTCATTTTATAGAATTGATATATTTAGTTTTTTTTATAAGCTTTGTTAATAGATATCTATAATTTTTATAATCATTTAAAATTTCTAAATTCTCTGGAAATAGTGTGCATTGTTTTTTTTTCTGATCTCTTTTAAGTATCAAAGTTAAGAGATCCTATGTAATCCATGGCCTTAACCAAAGATTTTTATTGTTAATTTTACATTCATAGGTACAAGCGGTAATGAATTCCTGTATTGTCTTAATAAACTTTGTACTACATGTCTCAACACTATTTACATCCAGAACTCTTCCATTTGTGTGTGTATTGCGTTTTTTTAGGCAAAATATATTGATTTTCAAGCTTTATGTTCAACAAAAGGTGATAATGATCTGTAAAGTCCCTAGTCAAAATTACTGAAGTCAATTTATCATGGTATTCACTTTTGCACTTTATAAACATGTGATCAATACATGTGGATGAATTTCCATGTACTCTTGTTGCAGCATTCACCAAGCTAGAAAATCCGTAGCTATTCATCATAGTTAAATAGTCACTAACTATGCCACACTTGCTATTTAGAATATTAAGGTTAATGGCTCCTGTAAAAATGTACATTTTTTTATTGTCTGTTATTGTTTTTTCCAAGATGGTACTTAAATAATTGACAAAATCTTCTACATAGACGGCGATCTATAGAGGCCTAAAATATCTAGTTATATTGCATTTATGTATTTCGATTTTGAGACACTTAATATTGTTTTCTTCAACTATTTGACATTGCCGGAACAAATCTGTATTTAAATAGATTGCACATCCATCAAACTTATTCAAGGAACTTTGATTCCAGAATGTACGATATCCCGATATATTGAAGTCACTAATGTTGCCAATCGTATGAGTCTCTGACATAACAATAACATCAAATTTTTTTCCAAGGATTCCAGGAAGACCAGAAAATTATCAAAATTCTTATATATACTACGAATATTTATGTGTACTATATTAAGATCATTTAATTTATTACTAAATTGAGGAACCTAATTGATATCACATACAACAGCCTCTTGAGTTTTGTATTCGTCCAAAACAGTATTTACAGGGGTGAAGACTTATTTTTGTATTATCTTAGGATTACTTTGTTTAAACCTATTCAGGTTAAGAGGTTTTTAGCAAATCTTTTTCGGATGTAATTTTCCTTTTTCTTAATGTAAATGTTCCCATTTGATGTATAGGCAGCTTTATAGCCTTTTTCGATTTTGATTTCCCGGGCTTTCTTAAATAAATGCCTCTTCATAGATGTCATGTCGTCATTGAAGTAAATATTTCTATCCTCACCCTCTAGTTTGCATTTTTTTACTGTTATTCCCTTCAATTGTTTTATACTCTTTAGCAGCTCTTTCTTTTTTTCATACCTTTCAAAAGTCACCAGAACTCTTCCGTTATCATTATTTTCCAGTCCATTAATTGTTACCTGAACCACACTGCATATTCTTTTCATCACATTGTTCATGTTAGAGTCACTTTGTTTGGGTACTCCAACAATAATCATGTTATTTATTTTATTTCTCTGCTCTATCACATCCAGTCTTGTCTCCAGCAACTGAACCTTTTGTTTTAGTTCATTGTTTTCCTTCTTAATAACTTTTATTTCTTTCAGTGCCTCCTTGTAGGCCCTTTTTTGTGCTTCAGAAGAGTCTGACATGTATTGAACGTAACTTTTAATCTCAACCATATTTTTTTCCATTTGGGTTTTAAATGGGTTCATCATCTCTTCCATGGTCTTCCTAATAATGGATTTTAGTTGTTTTTCATCCATTTCTCTCGTTTATTGTGAGGTATCAGTGCTAGAATTGCTAAAAGTACGGCCCTTTTCAGATCTGTTTGGGTCACAGCAAATCACTATATTATTTTTATCTGCAACCTTTGCTTGAGGAGCGCAACTAGGACGAAAACTTAAATTGCACTATTCACAGTTTAAAGCACTCTTTTTTTACAGTGTTTAATTTTTAATTTCTTCCAAATTTTGCACGATGATTTTGGATACATTTTCAAGATTATCACATCACCACAAATTTGCTTTTGACTTTGATCACCAAATTGTGGACATGAAATACTTTTCTATCTGTTCTTTTTGGTATTCTATGTTCTATAAAATGCGGAAAACAACACGCGAAGATAACCTAACCTCGCTATATAAATTACTTGTTTTCACTGAAAAATAACCTCCAAAAACGATCCCCGGCGGGAAATTTAAATCCATTTAATGATATACTATAATTGTGATTTTAATCTAAATGATTTTTATTAGTAGTATTTAGTTTTGCTTTTGCAATCTGTTTTATTATCTTTATGGTTTTTTTTTGTATTCTGTTTTAATTCTTTAAGAAAATTGTATGTTATTTGTACATTTACTTTGTCAGATAATAGGGCTAGGGAAAGCATTTAAAATGTATCCTGTCCTTTTGTGAGCTTTTTTGTCACAATAAATATTTTTTGAATTTGAATTGCGGGTAGATTTTTATTCAATAATAGTGTACAGAAAAATACATATTGCAATAATAATAATAAGAGAACCTAAATCAAGATTAGTGCCTAGATGTAGAAACATCCGTATGCACTTAGCAAGTAAATACAATTTACAAAATTTATTCTACATGTACCGATTAAGACAAAAACAAATTTATATTCAGAGACAACAGTCAATTTTGGAGTACCAGACAACAATACCACCAAAACAAACACCATACAAATACATACATATCGTGTATCAAGGAATACCACATGTAGGAAAGGAAAGCTAATTTTTATAGAATCCATCTTGTTCAAAATCACAAAGTTTTGGATAACTATTTAATTCAAAATAAGTGGAAACATAAAAATATAATTTTCATTTTAGAAAACTGTCAAAATGTGCCAAATTTTTAAAAATATGTTCTCTAGTAAGTTTAATAAAATTTTTAATCCTCTCAGTTTTTCTTATGTTTGTAGGTAAAATGTTATAGAATTTAGGTCCCAAGTAATTTATAAAACGTAAATTTATATGTTTGTGATTAATGGGAATATTTAAATGTCTACTTTCATTTCGTCGGGTAAAGTGAGAATGGCTAGTAAAATTTTGCAATCTAATATTTTTTTGTAGAAACGTGCAACACACAATTATACCTAATGTGTTAAGACCAATAACTTCTTCAGTATACAGCTGACTAGTTGGAAAACGCTTGTTCTTACGAAAAATTATCTTAATGTAATTCTGTATTGTCTGGACAGGGTGCAAGTTACTTTTGTAAGCGCCACCCCAAACAATCAAGCCATACCTAAGGAGAGATTCTATTAAGGATTTACAAACCTTAATTTTTTAAGTTAATAATTTAGTTGTTAAAAATTCTCTTAGAAAAGAAAATTTGTGTATTAATTTACGTATTTTAATAGTCAGATATTCTATAAGGGCTGTCCATTTCAAATGTTTGCCAATTATGACCCCTAAATACTTTATTTTGTCAGCTTCATTTATTTTTATGTTTTCATTTATGTCGATGTTATTAAAAGAAGGTCTGTTTGAGTTTGTGATTAAAAAAGCAATGTATTTGGTTTTTACAATATTCAAGGAATGTTTAAATGAATCGAGCCAATGCTTTACTTTTTTAAAACCCTTAATAGCCTTAGTTTTAGTCTCATTCCAATTATCAGCCATAAAAAGAAGGACAGTATCATCTGCATATGATATTTGTTTACCATTTATTTCTAAGTTTAGGACAGAGTTAAGGTAAATTATAAACAGGATAGGTCCTAAAATTGTTCCTTGTGGAACGCCAATTTGGATTTTTAATGGATCACTGAGAGTACCATTCACTCTGACATGTTGCACCCTGTCTGAAAGGTAGCTTTCAAACATTTTCAACACTGTACCCCTTATGCCATCCTGTTCAAGGACACCAACAAGTCGGTCGTGTGGGACAGTGTCGAAGGCCCTTGAAAGATCAATGAATATGGCTAGACATTTTTTATTGGTATTGAGATTTTCTTTAATATCAGATGACATGGAATACATTGCATCTGATGTACTCAACCCTTCAATAAAACCAAATTGTTGTTTTGATATAATATTAAAAGTACTGAAACACTGTACCAACCCGTCCTTTAAACATTTTTCGAATATTTTTGCAAAATTACTTATAAGGCTTATTGGACGATAATTTTCAATGCATCTTTTTGACCCAGACTTATGTATAGGAGTGACTACAGATTGTTTAAAGTGGTTAGGTGCTATACCTGTGGTGAAAATTAGGTTTATTATATGTACCAAGGGTTTCAAAATATTTAAATGAATAATTTTTATAAGTTTAGAGGATATTTCATCAATGCCAGAAGAACAATCATTTTTTAACGAGGCAATTTGTTTTATAATTTCTTTATCTGTAACTGGTTTCAAGTACATGGATGCATTATTAGAAAAATCTTGTTGTATAGGGTTGTTTGGGGTTTTTATTTTATGTTCCAATTCAACGGCGACATTTGTGAAATATTGGTTACTGAAGTTAGCCATTTCTGTGTTATTATCAAATAAATTGTTGTCTCTATTTACGAGGGCAAGTGTTTCTTTCCCTTTTTTTGAATTGGTATTTGTGGCATCATTTATTAGTTGATACATTTTTTTTTAGATTGTTTTAGTTTAGTAGTATTTGTTCTTTGTAATAATTAGATTTTTGTGTCCTAACCAGTTTATTAAGATAGTTACGGTAATTTTTATATTCAGTGTGAAAAGCCAAAGAGTAATAGTTTATTAGACCTTTTTTGAGATTGTCTCTATGTTTAATTGAAACAATTAGTCCATTCGTTATCCAGTTTTTTATCTTTTTCCCCTTTTGATTGATATTAAGCTTTTCTTTAGTAGATTTGTTTTTTAATTGTTATAATGTATTGAAAAACAAATTCATTGCTTGATCAGGGTTAGTAAAATTTAAAACTTCTGACCAATCTCGTGTTGAAAGTTTTTGGTTATGTAAATTATAGTCAATGTAAATATGTTTAGCTTGCCCAGTGTCTGTTTGTAGATTATTAGATGTTGGTTCTTCTTGTGTGTTTATACTTAACATTATAGGTAAATGGTCTGTTATGTCACTATCTAGTTTAAAAAATTTGAATTTTATTTTATTTGTTTTTAATTTTAGCCTGAGAAAAATATGGTCCAAGCAGATAGAAGATTCAGCAGTAATTCTTGTGGGTGAAATGATATATGGGACAAAACCTTGATGTCCCATTACGGAAATGTACTCATTAATAATGTTATTTTCTCTATTTAAGATATTCATATTAGTGTCGCCAGTAAAAATCTCTATTGAATTAGTTAGTTGACCTTCGAAGAATGATTGCAAATCCTGAATAAAAGTCATTTCTGATATTGGGGGAGGCTTCTACACTGCAGTTATGCCAAATGTTATTTTTTTTACAACAAAATTGATTGTACTGATAGTAGCCTTGGAGTTATCAAATTTAATATCAGTCACATCTGCATCTATATCAGATCTTATGTATACTACAATTCCGTCGCTTTTGTTGTAGTCACCACGATTATAGTGACTATAATCACTTCAACTTCATTTTTTATTTGAAAACATTCGGTTAGAATTATCACGTCACATACATTAAGGGAAAATTGCTCGAAAAGTAGTAAGAACTGATCAAAATTTGTATTTATACTTTTAATGTTTAGGTGCAAAATATTAAAAATTTTATTAGTATGTATATTATATTGTTTTAATAACCCTTCATTCACCAATTGCCCATCAATTCCTCTCCAATTAAACCCAATTCACCTAGTAACTCATCTTCTGAAGGAGTGAACTTACATACAAACACAGAAATAAATAATTCTCTGGAAAGTTAAAATCGATGGAAGAAATCGTTCGGAGAGAAATTTTTCATTACGTACCAACCTTACACCAATCAAAACAATAGGCAAAGTACAAGCATACTGCTCACATTCCACCAAAAAAACAATATAAAGATTATATGCCATAATCAATTTTACTTTTTAGTATGTTTAAGTGATACTGATAAGTCAGGCACTCTCTATGATTGTCGGCTCCGTGATTTATATCATACTTTGTTTTAGTACAATTTATACATTTTGGATTTTCTTCTTGACAGTCTCTTTTTTCATGCGAACCACCACAGGTAGGGCATCTTAGGTTATTTGGACACTCGTTACTTTTGTGGTATAGCCTGTAGCATTTAAAGCATTGAGTAACAGACAGATCCTCAAAGACATGATAGCTCTCCCAGTTTATGCACAATTTCTTTTCCACCATAATTTTATGGAATAAAACCGGAGTGCATTCCATAAATACTGTGAGCTTCGATTTTTTGTTTTTTTTATAATCAACACCATTTGAGCATCCTTGACATCAAAAAAATTATTTTGTTGCATAATAGATGTTTCAATTTCTTTTTCAGTCATTGCTTTATCAAAGCCAAAAATTTTGATTCTAGGATTTTTCAATTTCATTTCTTCTACTTCATATTCGTTGCTTAATTTTGTTTGTGCTATTTGTTTTAACTTACTAATATCTTCCTTTGTATTACATTTAATGGTATAAGCTATAGTTTATAAGTATAGTTTCCCTCAGTTTTTTAATACCAATTTTTAGTTCCGATGGATTTATGTTTGAGGTTATTGCACGTTTAGTACAGTCTGATGATTGTTTTTGCCTGGGTTTTATTATTAAGCTAAGGGTATAGTATATGGGTTTTGGTCCTGGCAAAGTGTTTTGTTGTAACATACTTGCATAGGTCAGTTCTGAAGATTTCTGGCTCATTGGTTTATTACGTAGCATTTTAATTTCATTCTTCAACATATCAATTATTTCATCTTTGCTTTCAATAAGTTTGGTTTTGTCTTCTATTTGCTGTTGCAATAAGGCATGAGTTTCATACTTGAAGCATTTTTGGCAGAGGTAAAAAATGATTCTTTCTTTTAACTGAAGAACTCTAACTTTGGTTGTGGAAAGGTTTCCACATCCCTTACATATCTTTTTTTGGCATCCATCACAACTAAAGACATCGACATCTTTAGTTTTTTTGCAAATATCACATTCCATGACTGCGTTTGTAGGTTATGTACGTCGCCGCGTGATTAAAAACATTCCGATTTTTTGGAATAAATATTCCTCCTTAGTTGCTGCAAACACTTTTAGGGAATCACTATAGCCTAATTTAGCTATTTAAGTCCTAAACACCAATTTTAGTTGACTTTATTCAAAAAAATTTATCAAAAATTCTGGCGTGTAAAAATAAACAATGTATTAACGTAACCTATCACACTAATTTAAACAAGAATTTTTGGTATTTCAACTCCTTTTTTAAAATTAACACGAAACTTTTTTTGGTTTAAGCATCTTTGATGTTTCCTGACAAAATTTAAGCAATTTTGGAGCAAAAACCCGAACATCCAATTTAATGAACAAATATTTAAGGTAATTTCCAAACGTGAAAGCAATAAAATTCGAAAAATATAAGTACATAGAAAAACATTAGTTCTAAGTAATACAAACCTTCAGGCATGGACAATACAGGGTGAAAAGCAGGATCCAGTAACGCGACTTTTTCTGCTTTTCCCAAGGTGTCCGGTGAATCTCTAGGATGAGTTGGGTCCGTTCGACCAGTGCAAAGAGCACAAGGTGCCTGTGGTACCACGCAATTACATCGTACTGTGCTTGGACGGGCTGCTTTCTTAGAAACGGCATGAAGACCAGCAACCTGTGAATAAAAACAGTGTATACTAATATTAAATCAGACTTTATAAAATTTAATTGACTTAAGTAAATATAAAGAGCCCTATTGGTCTGAATACTGGTAAAATTTGATGACATTTCAATTTCAATATGTTTGCTTGTATCAGAAGAATCTTTAGTCTTTATTTTCTTTACAGTGCCTGGGCTTTCTTTCTCACCCAAAATTTTCGATTCCTTTCAAATTTGGCAAAGAACATTCTTCATATCCTTTGGCAACAGAGGTTGATCGCCACCCTCCATGTCACTTGAATACTGCCTTTGATATGAATTTGAATCAGAGAAAAAATCGGCAAATTCTTTTTTTAGACATTGAACCAATTGTATTAATTTCTACAAGTATGCAACACTTTGACCGTGTAAGTGAAAAAGAAGTGTTGAATCTTTGTATTGTAGATAGTTATTTTGATAAAGGTGTACATATCTTCAATATCTCTTAAAAGGAGATGTCATTTCTTACCTGCGACACGCTACGAAAATACTCACAAGCGAAGTAATCTAGAGTAACCTTTGCTTATAAATAATCTGTATTGTCAGCTTCTTTAATATAACACATAACTTCTTTTGAAAAAATACAGGACTTTTTAAGCTGGTAACCATAAGATAAAAAAAATTACTTTAAAAAAATAGATGTGAGTGCAAAAACTGGTGGCAAATTTTGTATACATTATTTGATTATATTAATTAAAATAACTCATGACTTGTATGTAACATGGTACAAAACAATGTCTTTTAAGCAATTTTCAAGTCTCGAGAGTAAAAGAGACTCATTTTTTATATAAATTATTATTTTAGTTTTTGAAATACAAAATAAATATTCATACAATACAGAAATATTAATAGTAGGCACTATACTTATGGGTAACATCCTTCTTCTCACTAATATAACCCAAGTCTTTAATGAAGACATTTAATGAAAATCAAGAAATACTAAAACTCTTGCTATGCTGCCAGTTTGTAAGTAAATAAATAATATTTTATAGCATAAGTATAAATACAAATACAAATAGTGGTCAGTAACCCAGAACTTGTGTTAATAACCACGACATGCATACAAATATATATTACAAATTGATGAATGACATTAAATTAGAGGGTGAGTTAATTAAATGGTAATTTTTTTATGTTTTAAGGTAAAACCAGTCCAACCAGAGAACAGCCAGAGAAAAGGTTATACAAATAAGGTGCCAAGTAGGAAAAACAAGATTTTAAAAAATTCCGTGTGGTGTCTGGATATATTAATTATTTCCCTATTCCTTGTATTAACTTGGTAAACTTTGCCCTGCATCACCAAGCCATCGAACCTGTAACTGAGAGAAGCAAAGAATCAGTAAGTATTTTATTAGCTCAGACTGGACGTAAGTTTTTAAATTCCTAATGAGATTTCAGCCTCAGATATGACCATCCAGAGACAGGGAGTTATAAATATTCACATTATCAACATCCAATTCTGTTTGGGCAAACATTTTTGCTTGTGATTTTCAAAGATTAATGATATTAAAGTTGCTCACTGCCAAACGTGATATTCCAACCAAGCCTTCGCACACTGCAAAAACACAATTCTCAATCTTTTCCAATGGTGTCCACGTATATCTGCAGGTCATCCACTCCACAGCTCGATATTGCAACTTCAGCACAACCAACCTGACAGCCTGATGTCTGTTAGGCAGATAGCTTTTAAACTAGCCATTGACTTCAATATTAACAGAGGCCATACAATAAAACTCTTTAGTTGTGTTTCCAGTAGGGTTCTCTATTTTAGGATTTGAGGTTAGGAGTGCTTGTTTACAGATGTCTGATACAGTTATACTTAGTAGTGCTAACAAACAATGGAGAGAAAGAGGCTCAGCATTTGTGCAGAGAAACCATCCACACCAGTGGCACCACTCCTAATGGTTGAGAAACTGTCAAAAACATCAGCTACCTCCACCAACTGAAACTGAAACGAATCCCAGTCCACTGCCATTAAAGACAGCATCAAAGGTAGATTCATCAATCTCAACAGGAAGAACATTAACAAGCAAATAGCTATTAATAAGGCCAGGTCTCTCAATTCCTCAGAAATTCCTGTAATTTTTTCAGATATAGTCTTCCATTTTTTAGAAGATACTTTTTTAGTTCAATATATTACTGTTTACTGCCAATTGTATTAAGGTTTTTAAACCTTACAAAATGATAAGGTTTTTTATATTTGATCTACGCCAAGGAGTCCTAGGTTTACCTAGTTTAATTGTTTTCAGTGGACAGTGCTTATTCATGACAGAAAATATATAATTATTAAATATGCAAACTTAACAGCAGTGTTAACGTCAATATAAACATAAAGATAATGCTTTTCACCAGCAAGTGCAGTCACTGAACACAGTGATACTGCCTTACAATTTCTACATTGTATACATTTTTCAGAACACTTAATTTTGTTACAGTTTACAGTACAGTATATGGCTTCATGATCTGAATGAATAGGATCACATGCGAATATTCTAGAGTTTATATTAAATTTGGTTCTATTAGTTACGATTCAAGTTTCAGAGTTACGAGTATAAGTAGATCTGGTACCCATCGAAATCAATTGCCTGAGAACAAATGACTGCAGAACATCACTATCTTGAATGCAGTTCTATATGGGAAACATTAGGCGATAGCCAACACCCATCACCATCACACCATTATCAGTGACGGCTTAAGTTTGTTTGTTATCAACATAAAGCATTACACAACCACCTCTTCAGACCCAGTCCTTCCTGAATAACTAGGAAGGCTTGAATGATGTCCATGTCAGAGAGCATACCATTTTCAGCCAGCTCTCAAAGATAACTACAATATTGTAATCAGAAACCTCAATAAACCAACGAACATCTGCAAACTTATTCATATCGATGGTGGATTAAGGTAAACAATGTTAAGTCCATTTTCGAACCTTTGAAATACAATTATCTTGTCCAAAGACGCGCCGGTGCGTTAAAAAAAACCTGGTAGTAATAATTCATGTTGTGCATTCCGCGCCGAGGATCCTGTTCCTCAGCATTCTACTTAGTTTTTTTTTTTTTTTAGTCTGCTCCGTTTCCTTTACTAGATTCCTTTCTCCTCCTCTCTCTCTTCAAGAAAATAAGCTTCAAATTCACTTCACCACTACTTTTATATTAATGTGGCGGTAATATTGCACAAATTATGATTTAAGAGCACGTAAATTTGAGGTTATGTTAGTCGTAAACACATCCTTAAAATAGGAGGTTGGCAGTTAGTCACAGAAAGAAACTTACTATTTAAAATATTATACCAAACGCTAAACACATACAGCCAAACTATACTGAGAAGTTAAACCAAAAAAGTTAGAAAAATAAAAAACAATCTATATCTGCAAAATTTAAAAAGTACATAAAAAATTAATATGAAATTTTGAATCTTAATACATGAACAAAATCTCTATTTTTTTGAGAGAACAATGACTATTTTAAAAGTAAAGAAAACAGTGCCCTTTTGAAAAGTCTGTTCTTTACAAAAGGAGGTTGACTAGCATATCATTTGAAAGGCCTTTTTAACTTTAAATTATCCCTAAATAGATATAACAATACCTACATTTGGGAAGTTTTCACTTTAAGATGCCCTGGATTCCCCATGGTTAAATAAGCAGAATTATAAAAATTTAACTAATAAAATCTTTTTTTATTTAAATTATATATAACAATCATATCAGTCAGTATAATACTGGTAATAACTCAAAGTACCTGCAATAACCGCCTTTTTCTAAAAGTGCTGCCCAATGGCCTCGTTCTAGC
>JAUTXW010004656.1:0-17500 GCA_030620095.1 Kuschelorhynchus macadamiae | reverse complement strand
TCTTCGTTTTGACGCCCGTGGGCCTCCAACGTTAGGCATAAGTTTAGATAGAGCACTTACTGTTTTTTCCACTTTCTCTGCTGTTTTATTTATGTGCTCTGCAAAGGTAAGCTTGGTGTCCAACCATACTCCTAAGTACTTCACAGCCCTACTTGGTTTAATTTCAATACCTTGTATGCTAAACTGTATTGGTAAGATTTTCCTTTTAGTCGTAAGTAATGTTGCCTCCGTTTTCTCTGGAGCCAGTTTTAACCTGCGCCTCTCCATCCAATTTGATATTCGCTGTAATCCGGTGTTTGCGACGTTCATCAGCTCGAATTCTTTTTTGGCTACTACAACCATAGCCACATCGTCAGCAAACCCAATAAGTGTGGTACCAGCCTCCATTTCCATCCTTAAGACTTCATCATACAAAACGTTCCAGAGTGTTGGACCCAGCACTGACCCCTGCGGCACGCCGCTGCTTATTTCTTTCTCTCTTTTGAGTCCCTCTGCCTCGATCAGTATGACACGTTCTGATAGGTACGATGCTATAATGCTGAGCAGACTTTCATCAACTCCTCTCTTTCTCAGTTCTTCCAGGATAATCTGCCACGAAGCGCTATTGAATGCATTTTTGACATCTAGTGTTATGATGGCGCAGAGTCTGCGGTACTTCCATGAGTAATCAGCTGCCTCTCTTGCTATTTTGAGTACTTCTTTTATAGCGTCCACAGTTTGACGTCCTTCACGGAAACCAAATTGTTTATCAGCGAGACCACCTGTTCTTTCTAGCTCCTGCTTAAGCCTGATCAGGATTAGCTGCTCGTAGATTTTTCCCTCTACATCTAGAAGGCAAATGGGTCTGTAGGATGCGGGGTTGTCCACTGGTTTATCTCCCTTTCTTATTAAAACCAGTTTTGCTTGTTTCCAGTCTCTTGGGAATTCTGCTTGTCTGGCCAATTTATTGTATATCGACAGCGCATATTCAGGTCGTTGGGTAGCAACATATTTTAGTATTTCTGGAGGTATGTTTTTTGGGCCGGGTGCTTTTCTATCCTTCAGTTTGTCGCATGCCTTACGTAGTTCGTCAGTTGTGAAGTCACGAAATGTCCCACTGTTGTCGCGAGTCCATGCCACAGGTTCGTGCTCTGGGAATAGGTGGTTTACCGCTTCTTCAATGGTTTGCATTGGCATAGGTGGCCTCGGCGGATATCCAATCATGTTTTTCATAACAATTTTGTAACCATTCCCCCAAATATCAGTATCCACATTGTCACAAAGTACCTTCCAACTGTCTTTCTTAGCTAACCGAATTTTGTTTCTTAATATCTTTTGACTTTCTTTATAATCTGTCCAGAAGTTGTTTTGCTCTTGGGTCTGGATTCGCCGTGCGTTTCTACTGTAAAGCCGCCTTTTTCTTAGGCATTCTCTGCGGAGCTCAGCGATTTCTTCATTCCACCAGTAAACTGGCTGACGTTGCACACTGTTCTTTTTCTTAGGCATGGCCGCGTTGCAGATCTGCTTTAAGGTTTTCGACAGATTCTTTGCAGGTTGATTGTCTTCAATTTCTGAAATGTCATCTACAGCGTTTTGCAACTTTCTCCTATCCAGTTTTCTCAATTGCCACCCTCCTACGTCTTGTCTCCTTGTTGTTTGTCGTTGACATGTGATTTCAAATGTTATGTAATTATGATCGCTCAGCGACTCATTTTCCATAACAGCCCATTCAGAAACTTTGTTTGCCATATCAGGTGTTACAAGTGTCAAATCCAGAATCGAAGTGCTTCCATTTCTCTGGAACGTTGGTTTATTTCCTTTGTTTAGGATGACAAGGTCATTTTCGGCAATCCACTCTGTTATCATCTGACCCCTTCTGTCGGTGTAGGTCATACCCCATTGGGGAGATTTTCCGTTGAAGTCTCCTGCGATAATGGCTTTGCTCCTACTAAGCCTAATTTGCCTACTTATTGCGTGAAGAGTTTCTTCGAGGTCTAGCATTTCGTCGTTCCCCGAGGAGTAAACGCTGTACACTTCATATTCTGTGGTGGTAACATACGTGTAACCTGGGCCCCGTCCTTGTCGTTTTATTGTAATGTGTGGACTTAGTACTTTTATCGCGGAGTCCAGTTTCTCGTCCACAACCCAATCCTTCCTGTTTCTAATTGCTAGAATGTTGGGCTCAGCAATAAGTAGGATTCCCACGCCCATATCGTTGGCCGTTGCAAGCGCTATGTCGTGGGCTGGACGGCTCCTATTGATATTTATTTGGAGTATCTTGGTTTTGGACATTATTTTTCCGTAATACTCCCCTTCTTGATAAACATTTTACGCCTCCTGTTTGGTGTCCTTCCTGTCGACATAGTACGCAGTATGCTACGTTTTTGCACACGATAGCCTTATGACCTTCTTTGCTGCATTTAAGGCATAGACTCTCTCTATCTGGACCTTTGCATTCTTGTTTAATATGTCCATACTCCCAGCATTTGAAGCATCTTGTTTCTCTTTTCCTTTCCACGATTTTGCACATCAGCCATCCGATTCTTATGGTCCCTAGCTGAATAAGTTTTATAGCGTCAATTTCTGGCATAACTACCGTAACATTTTGTTTGTTTCCTCGGGCCGGTCGCAGTGCTCTTACTTCAAAGTTTGTATGCTCTACTTTGATGCTGTTGGCTATTGCTGTCCTTATTTCTTGTTCAGTAACCATTTCGTCCATACCCCTAATATGTATGACCGTCTTGTTTTTTAATATGGATGCATGCACCTCAGGAAGATTTTTTTCAATTTCTCCCCTAAGAACTTCGGCTTTGTCGGAGCCATTCTGGATTGTAAGCAGGAGCTCCCCTTTGTTTGTCTGAATGACATTTCTGATGTCTACGCCTATTTCGTTTGGATTTACAACTTGCCGAACTGATTTTAGCAGGTCGGCATATGTTTTACCCTTCATTTGAATCAAGACTGCATCACGTTTGGGATTTCTTTGTTTCTTTGCTTCATCTGCAACAGGCAAAATTTTTGGTCTTTCAGGCACTTTGGTTTGCTTTTTGTTTTGATCCGGTTTGTACATGGTTATCTGCACTGCGGTGTCGACAAACAAGTATTCCATCATACGCTTTATTATAATGCCCCCAATTCCGTCTATCTCAGGTATTGCAAGTTTAATTTTCTTTTCCTTAGTCACCAGGTTTCTAATTTGTTTTAGAGTTTGAAATACTATTTTGTCTTCTGTCTCCTGTTTGCTCACATCGGCGATGATTGGGTAGTAAATGTTTCTGGTCCTATATATCATGGACCCGTTTTCATCTGGAAAGCCCAGTGAGTGTGCCATCATAGCGACTTCTCCTTTTATTTTGTTTTGCATTATAATGCCGTCCTTTCCGCCAAACTTCTTAATAGCTATGGCCACTATTTTGTTACTAGACTCTATATCTTTAGTGCATGGCAGGAAGACTTCAAGGTTCCAATCGTCTTCCGTTACCTGTTGGAAGTTTTCAAATTCTTCTTGTCTGGTTAGCTCTTGTCGACGAGTCAGTCTTCTTTCTGCTAACTGGCACATCTTACATTGTACTATAGCAGCTTTTGGGGTGTGCTGGTTCGGGTCCATTTTATATTGGTATTCCCTAGTTTGTACTTGACTCAGTATTTCCTGGCTTGCTTTTCCACTCTCTCCATCGCTTTTGGTCCGGTCTGAAGCCTGTTCGACCCAGTTCCACAATTTACTACTCTGGAGGCGTTCTGTGTACGATCCCAGTTTTGCTGATATGTCCTTTAGTTCTTGTTTGGGATTATACATGTCTTTTAGACATTGGTCTAAACGCTTTACCTCTGAGAATATATTCCTCATATAATTTATCACTTGCGCTCCTGCATCGAAATTTTCGGGTTCACCGTTATCGCTCCTGTTCTGTTCTGTCCTTTTCCGTTTATTTGGCTGCTTTGGAAGGTCTCTTAGGTCCAAGTCTGGTAGCGAAAATGTTCTCGCTCTTGGCGGGGTCCTCTGGATAGACTCCCTTCTCACGAAAGGGTTTAGTTCTGTCTCATTCCTAATCTCTCCAGTAGCAGAGACACTCTCATCAGCTCGAGAGCGCACTGAGGATGGGTTGCACCTAATTGTCGAGTGGTATTCTGGGCCTTCTTTAGATACCAAAATCATGTCCATTTCCATTGCCGGGTCGTGTTGTGGCTGAGCCGGTGAGCGGCTCCGAAGGGACTCAGCCACGTAGTCCCCACCGCCCTGATTTTTGCCTAGTTCAGACATACTCATTTTAACCCGTTGTTTGGTGGGCCTGACCATTTCTCAGTTTCGAAGAGTTCATTCGGGAACTGAGCCACCCATAGGCAGGTCTATACTTGGAATGTCTCATCAGGTATCCCGTGCCTATACTCATATCCTAGGAATTTGCTGTCTTTGTCATAAGGAGGTCCGTCGAGTAAGAATGATTTTGAATGATCCCTAGCCCTCGTTGCCTAGTAGCATCAGGATCGAAAAGAGCAAGAGTTTGGCCAAGAGAGGCCGATAGAAAAGAGAAGAAAGTGTGATCTCACCCAAAGACAAGTTGAAGCAAAGTGAGATCATAGGAAGAGAAAAAAGAGTGAGTCGGTCCGCGGCATCGGCTTTGGCAAAGGCTTTTGGGGGGTTTTTCTTCCCCTCACCCTACCTGTGGCCAACGCAGACCAGATCCGTGAAGACCTGGTCTTCCCCTATCCGCCACCCGGGGACGCGCCTGGTAGGTACTCAGCCCCCAAGCCGTTTTGCCAACCATCTATTAGCTTACAAGAGGTACGTAGATGATATATGTATCGTGTGGAAAGGAAACAATCAGGAGTTGACCGATTTTTTGAATTTTGTTAACTCCCTTCATAACAAAATAGATTTTACTCTAGAGATGGAGAATGAAAATGCTTCAAAGGTTTAACATTTTTTGGTAATATTTCAATGCAGGTGGCGAAGTTTTTCAAACATTTAGATGTCTCAATTGCTTTTAAAACAGTGAACTCACTTAAGAGATATCTAGTAATGACCAAAGATAGGACTGAACATCTCTCAAAATCAGGGGTGTACTCATTGGGTTGTGGAGATTGTTCTGCTGTATATATCGGACAATCAGGAAGAAGGATTTCCACTAGGGTCCGGGAACATTTTAGCCTTTTCGATAAACATAAAAACACTGATATCACTGAGACAAAGTCGGCTTTTGCTAACCACTTGCTAACAACTGGACACCATTTTTCTATACCAAACAATGTAAAGATACTACACGAGTGTCCAAAGAGTAAAAAACTGGATTTGTTGGAGAAGATGGAAATTACAAGGGCTAAAAGAAGCCCAGTTTTACATTGTGTTAATGATGTCTTCAATTTTGAACCTCAACTAATTTTTAATAATCTTGGCACTAATATTAATCGGCAGGAAGATAATGTATAAACTTTTCATTGGACCTGCTGGTAGAGTGGTGGTCAGTATCTCGGTGTGTCACGCCGGAGGCTCGGGTTCAATTCCTGGGTATATCAGTAACCTTTTTTTTATATTTTTTATTTATATATATATTTTTTTTTGTCTTTTATTTGATTTAACTTTTATCTGCGCGTGTCAATACCTTAGTTTCTTAACCTCATGTCAGTGTGTATTTTAACATGTGACGTTATAGTTGTTTGATTTGTTCTTGTGATTTTAGTTAATGTCGAAGGTCTGTTTGAATTTTGTATATTTATAGTGATAGTTTTTGATTGTTATATTAATTGTAGGTCTGATGATGCCTGAAAACGCGAAACACGTGTAAGCGCATTATACTCTTTTTGACTGAGACCGAGACTTTGTGTCTTATTTCTAGTTTAGTCATTTGAAACTTGGTCTCTTAGAGAATATGGACGCTTTCTTACAGTAATTCAGAAGAGTATCGATTTGACTTAAACATAATAATTTTTAAAATATGTTTTTGAGCAATAATTATATTGCTAAGAGAATATCTATGAGTAGAGCCCTAACAGATAATTCCATAGTTTAAATTGGAATCGACAAGAGCTTGGATGGTTCTTTTATCAAGTAGATTACGCAGTTCATAAAATTTATATACAAGTTTCCTTAATTTATTTTTCACATAATCGGTATGATTATACCATTTCAAAAATCTATCGAAATACACGTCCAGATACTTGATACTGTCAGTTGACTTAGCAGTATCTACGCAAGAGCAATCATTGTAAGTATGACAATCACTCTTGTGAATCTTGATAAATTCATTATTTGGTATCCCCCTCGTATTCATGGAAAAATCAATGAAATTCGTCTTCTTCTTAACATTTAAAGTTAGTAGTACTCAACCTTGTTTTCAGAACTGATAATAGAACTTAAATTTACATTTAGATGCCTATTAGTTTGAAACTGATCATGTGCAACTTCCTTTATATCAATTTTCTTCAATTTATTCAGTAGAATATAGTGATCCACAGTGTCAAATGCTTTGGCAAGGTCCAGAAAAATTGCTATTGGTTTGTAATGTTCATTAGAGCATCCATTTTCACAAACTCAGTAACTTCATGCAAAGCACTATCCTTACCAGTTCCCTCTCTAAATCCAAACTCGTAATCAGACAAAATGTTGTTCAGAGATAAAAAGTCACACAATCTTAATTTAATACATTTTTCAATAATTTTACAAACACGACTAGTTAGCGCAATCGGCCTATAATTATTTTTATCACTTTTGTCACCTCCCTTGTGTAATGTTATATTTACCGCCTTTTTGAAAATGTTGGGAAAAATTCCAGTTTTGAACACTATATTAATTATATGAATTAGCGGCTTCACCAGGGATTTATAATTTAATTTAATGAATTGATTAGAAATCAAAAAATTATCAGGAGAAGAGGCGGTTTTCAATGAATTTATAGACTTTACGACTTCTTCCTCAGAAATTGGATCCAAATACATTGAGTTAGGAAGATAGACTTCTCTCATCAAATGTTCTGGAATATTATTAGGTTTGATAATTTTGCTTGTTCATCAGCATTCTTTTTCTGGCATCTTATTTCCTCCTTATTCTCACTCATTAAAAAAGAAATGCTATTTTTCTTAGAACCTATATCATTTGTAGACTTTATGTTATGCCTTATGTTCCAGTTTTTTTTTAGGATTATGCCTAACATCATTTAATTTATTTTTATAGTAAGAAAACTTAGATTTGTTGATAAGATTACTTAAGGTATCTCTGTAATTTGTATAGTTCCTTCTAAGAACAACATGAAGAGGATCCCTGTTATTTCTGCTTTCATAATCGAAAATTTTGTACCCTTTTCAATTAAAACTATACTCATAATCCAAAAATTTCTTATTTACATATTCTTGGTTTCAATAAAATTGGCCTAATATGTGCTAAAAATAGAAAAAATTAAATACAAAGAACAAAATGAAAAAGCCCTAAATTAGGAACAATATTCCCTTTTCCCCTAGACGTTTAAAAAGTATCTAGAACTTGGGAAGAAATCCCTGATCTGGCATCACTGGTTTGAAAATAATTCTATTTCCATATTCGAAAATGTTGAGATTAATATTGTATTAGCTCAAAACCCGAAATTGAATATTTAGCAAAATGTCGAAATATCTTTTTCTAATGTAAGTGGCTTTAAAAATATTTGATAGTGAATACATTCTTAACTGAAATATTATTCCATATGCAATTGGTAACGTGGCGTGTTAATGCCAGCGAATATGAATATTAATCCCGGCTGATTGATGAAGTAACGTAAGAGACGTCATGATTACTCGGGATTTATAACAAGCCTGGTTAAGACTCTTATTTGTAAGCTATCAACCGGTATTTGCAGTAATTCCTGTTAATTGCACTATATCAGCGAAACTGTTAAGGTTTCAACTGTGTGGTTAAGTAATCCCTACTGTTAAAGCACTAAAGTTTTGCATTGCTTGTATTTTACTGATTTTTGAAATTAATATAAGTGTATTTCTCCCGTTTACTAGTAGGTAAGTATTCAAAACCCGAAATTAAACTCCAAAAATGCATAATTGATTTTTAATGGATATGTCTTATATGTAGGGTTGCTATACGTCCTGTATTGTTGTTACATGTTCTGTACTTGTCCCGTTTTCCGACAATTTTTAGAAAATACGGAAATGACCCACAGCTGAGTGGTGCGATATAATATAGTATAATTGAGAACTTCCTCCCTAAAAACAATTTAAATGCGAGACCAGTTCAAGTTCACACTATCTAAATAAGTCATGCGTGATGCGGCTTCCAGTAAAGAACCATGCACACCACAGTGTTTGTTTTATTTTATCACTTATTCAGTATGTGTTTTTGTATGTATTTTAATAATTAATTCTGACGAACTTGCTGATTTTTGTGATTGTACATTACTATTCTAATTGTCCTGACGGTTTAAGTATTGTTATGACCTTCAACTACAAAATTAAACCTCTTTAATTGTTCTAATATCTAATGGTACACCATTGCTTCTTCTGTACTAAGATGGTTTAATTTGAATTTTAATGTATTTACAGTGTATTCGATTAAGTAAGATAGTATACAGCTATATTGCTTTTATTGAATTGAAGGATCCTAACTGTTGACAGATTTTCTTTAAATTTGTATAGTAACACTTAAATGGAAATCTTTATGCACATAACTTAGATTTAAGGCATAAACAACAAATATCGCCACCTGTGCATAGAACTGCACCATATGAAAGATCATTTAGTTACCAGGCCAATAATTTTCTTAACTTAAATAGGTTGCCACGACAAGCTTGGGTTAGGGTAAAATAGGTTAAGATAGGAAGTTACGCTTCAACTTCGCATTTTGTAATGTAATATATATTTCAATAGTAATTCTTATTTTTATTATGGTTTATCTATTAATTTTTACCAAAAGTTGTAGCTTATTGAGACAAATAGCGGAACATATGTTTTTAAGTTTTAGCAAAGAAAGTATATCTCTAATAAAGCAATAAAAATATATGTAAGCAATAATTTTGTCGTAATCGTGTTTAAAATAGGGTACTACGTTTTTAGTTTCCCCTAGTTAGGTATTTTTTTTGGAATCAATTTATAAATTGGTCACTTGCGACATTTATAGTCATTTATACAGCCATTTTTAAGAATGTTCGAACGCATGTCTAAAAGGTTGTCTTTATCTTAAGCTTTCAATTGATACCAAATAAAGTTGTTCTGCTAAATAAAAAAAACATTTTTATGCAACAGTTATTTATAAATCGGTCACTTATAAAGGTAACTGACTGGTTATTTTTGGTTATTTATATGGCAATTTTCCAAAATCGGTCAGTTGTAAGTAAATGGCCATTTAGGCAGTAATTTTTAAAAATTGGTCACTTTACCGGACTGCGTTTCGGTTAGGTCTTTTTTGAGTTGATTGAATTATAATAATAAAAAAAATCACGGATTGGCTTGAGATATAACCACTCGTTTTACAAATTAATATTTCGTTCAAATTTGAGGCGGTCTTGACTCAACATTGCCAACTTTGTAGAGAAAAAAAGAAGTGTCAAAAAGAGGGCTATTACGAATTATGTCACACTAATGGATCGTGCATAAGCGTTTTCCTTCGTCTGCAAGCGCCGGTTTGAATTTCAAAAATTGCTTTTCCTTAGTGAACGCTCGATGGTTGCCATAACAACTCTGGACGCTTGATCGTATTTGGTAATGTCAATTGCACATATCTGACCTAAAAACATTCAAAATATCGTAAGAATGAAAATGAATAATGTAACAAATCAAATAGGTGTTGTTCGTAACTGCTTTTTTTTTAATAATTTAACTTCTGCTTTAAAGTAAGAATGCGAATGTCAAAATTGGTCAATATTAAATGATTGGTGGTACTGTACCCACCCTTTTGAAAGCATACATTTTTAGTCGTCATCACCTGTTTGTACGCGATTGATAACGGTCGAAGACAATCCAGTGTGATTGCCTCATAAACACGTTTTGTTGAATATTCGGCGTGGGCTTACTGGCTCAGTGGTAGGATACTAGGTTTTGGTGCAGCGCCTATGTGTTTGAATTCCCGTTCAGGCAGATTAGTTTTTTTAGAGATTAAGTTAGAAATGGTCAAACTTTCTGTAGAGAAAGTTATACTATTAGGGGGATCTGTCCCGTTAGCGTTAGGTTAGCCGTTCGTCGATAAATTAAAACTCTAAACTATCACTAAAGCCATAAAATAACACCTCAAATGATCGATAATCGGATTTAAATTACCCGCATATTCTATCTATTGTATCGAAAAGACATAGTTATGATTGAGAAATAGGAAATAGTATTTTTCCTAACAAATTTGGAAAATGATTTTTCCTCGCGAGACTGCCATTGACCAAATGACGCGATTCGGAGTTCAGTCAAGCAGTTGGATACAATTATTTTTCTACAATTATGCGGAAATAACTAAAGTCGAACAGTCATATTCTAATTTTTATTCAAAACGTTACATTTTATTGCTTATTTATATGGTAATTCTGATAAGAGTACAATTAGTTGCATTGACTAAGTTGCTGCTAGGTTCTAACTGGTTGCTTCTGTGTGACATCATATTATCCTTATTTGGCGTTATAGCAATTTATTCAGATTCCATTGTTTGAATGAATGAATATGAATGCAAAAAAATGTAGCGTTATGTTTTCAATTTGAATGTCTCCTAATGCATCTTCCGTTCACGAGCTACAACTCAATCGGGTTGCTGTAGGTCGGGATTTCTTTTCACCGTGTTATTAATCACAACAAATTTAACCTGGTTATTATTTAACCCTGGGCAAATGCCTTGAACTCGCCCATGTTGATAACATTTTCCGTCCTAGTCCTGAAAGTATTTTCCGCATTTGAAAAGCAAAATTTGACACTAAAATCTGTGTTGAACATTTTTCCGCACGCTTGTATGAAAATACTTTTAGACAAGACATTATTTGAAAGATGGTGAGTCCCCACCAGTGTTGAAAGCAATTTTTTCAACTTTAGAGTTGAGATGTAAATAAAAATAAAACTCCTAATGAATATTCTTTATGGTCGTAGGACAATACAGGGTGTCCAAATTTCGATGCTTTTACGGGGTATCTCGGCTATTTGAAAAGATAGAGACTTGCGGTTTTCGCAACACTGTGCTCGATTTTTGTGAAACTAAAGATGCCGTAAACAAAAATTTCCCAGCCCGCTTCGTTTCTGAGATACAGGGTGATTTTGAAAATACTGCATTTTGGGACCCCCTCGTAGCTCGCTTACCGTTTGAGATATCAAAAAGGCGTAGTCAGATTTTTTTATCACCTGCCATTTTTGAGTTATTTACCAATATTATGTTTTTTAAATGGGACACATTTCGATAGGGTTTTTTTTAGCTTTTTAAACATATAATTTGTGGTACTTATCTGTATCCGTTGGCCTAAAATTTACATTTTCAATATTTTTTCTAAAATATTCCAGATAGCCATGAAAAACATTTGTTGTATCTATTTCACTACCTAGATCTACTTAGATAGATACCTTAAATTGGAGTTTCAATTAAGATTTTATACTAAATTTTTAAGTAATATAAATATATTACCAAACATCAATTTCAACATAACAACTCAACAAGTTAACAATTCAACATAACACCTTATTGGTCCATTAGTGGCTATCCACTTTTGAGGAAATTGATTTTCTAAAAACGGGCGTACTAAATTAGAATTATGTGCAGGTGCGCCATCTTGCCGAAAGAAGATATTATCTAAATGCGCCAGAGGAACGTTATCCAACAACTCCGGTATTACCTCCTGCAATATTTTTAGGTAAGGAACCCCTGAGAGACCTTCTTCATATATTCGATAAACGAGTTATGTGCCCAAAATGTAGCATGTACCACTAAAGCTAAATCGACCTTGTTGCTCCCGCTCAAATACTAAATGTTTATTTTCCTGATGCCAGTATTTATCGATTAAAAATACCAGCACTTGAGAAGTGTGCTTCATCAGACCATATAACCATCCTTGCAAAATTTACATTTTCTCTAACTTTTAGTTGGAACCAATTACAAAAATTTAATCGACGTTCGGCATCGCCAGGGTGCAAGTGCTGCACTATGTTTACTTTGTACGGAAAAAATTTGTATTTCTTTAATATTGTCTGTGCTCTAGACTTAATAACACCGACCCCAGCTTCAATAGCTCTAACTGAAGGGTTCGCCTCGACATAGGCCACGACGTTGATTTCATCATTTTCGCGATTTTCTTTATTATATGATTTTGGTCGTGTCTGAATAAACGCTCCATAATCATTCAAATTTTTTTTGAGTCTTGAAAATATTGTGGCAAAAGGTTGTCGCCGCTCAGGATACCTAAAATTATTTTCACCTTTTAGATCCTAATTGTTCTCTTAATAATTATCAGAAAAACGATAGTTAGGACAATGGCATCCGTGGAAAATGAATTTAAATACCCAGAGGTAAAACACATACCCTTCGAATAAATATACTTACCACGCTTTATATATTGATTTTACTAACTACTAGTTAACTAGATACCTACATACCTGTTATAATAAAGGGCGGCAGCCTCAACATTATTTTCATTTGACTGTATGTAACAAAAACAAAAACATATCATACTTTTCAAAATTTTCATAACTTGGCATAAAAAATGGAAGATAACGAGGTAAAAACTCAACAAGTAGGTATTACTTATCAAAACTTGACAGGTAATAAACAATTCATATACCATTGTTTATTTATTTGTATATCTACGGCCACTTTGATTTTTGTTTAAATTTCCTTAAAATGCAAAAATTGGTGTTGTTTTTTAAAATAAATACCACAAATTAAAAATATTTGAAAAGCTAAAAAAAACCCTATCGAACTGTCAACCAATATACAGGGTGTCCCATTTAAAAAAACATAATATTGGTAAACAACTTAAAAATGGTAGGTGATAAAAAAAACCACGCGACTGGATTCTACGTAAAAAACTGCGTAATAAGCAGTTTTTACCTTTTGGATATCTCAAACGGTAAAGTGCAGTATTTTCAAAATCACCCTGTATCTCAGAAACGAAGCGGGCTGGGAAATTTTTGTTTACGGCATCTTTAGTTTCACAAAAATCGAGCACAGTGTTCCAAAAACCGCAAGTCTCTATCTTTTCAAATAGCCGAGATACCCTGTAAAAGCATCGAAGAAATTTGGACACCCTGTACATTACTCTTGTGAAATTTATCGTTTTCGAAACATGTTTTGTAATATACAATTAAGCTTCCAAACCAAATTTGCTGTCTGGAAAAAATATGAACTTTATGTGAATTCTTGAGTGGTTCTGTATATCGTACGCAATTTATAGTGCTCTTTTTCATGCAAGATGCTATGCTAGAATGATTTTTAAAGAATTTTTATATTTCACAAAGTCATCTAAATGTTGCAACTATTTCGCTTATATTATTGTTCTAAATAAATTAATATTTTCGCAAGAGTGCTTTACACACCTAGTAATGCTTCACGTCGCAGGTGAAGACAAGAAAACAATAAGCTTTTATAAACTACATTAGTAATAAATTCCTAAACAAAGGTGTAATACGAGTAAGAAGTACCTTGAGAGACAACTTTTGAACAAAAGTTATTATTCATTGTATCATCAATTTTATTTTTTTCTACAGGGTGCATCAATAAAGTGTTTTCCTTCGATAGCGTATGCACCATAAATTAAGTACACAGAAAGATAAATGATGCCTCTAGAAAATGTATCAAGTATTGTGTATCAAGTTTAACCTCAGAGGGGTTGTTTACGTAATGATTTTGGCAAAACATGGAACATTTAGGCGGCGCGGCGTACTGATAAAAATTGTATTTATTATTATATATAAATCCAGATTTTGAAGGACAGATTATTTCCTTCGGTTTTTCGATATGATATTAGATATAGTCGAATGCGGTCTTATCGTGGGGGTCCAAAGGTCAACAACATTATGAATCAAATCAGAAAACACAGTGAATATCAAAATGTTGTATGATTCTTTTATCGAGCTATTAAATCGCGATGGACTATTTACAAATATACAGGGAGAAAGAAAATAGTTTTTTTTATTGTAAATATATACTTGGTTAAAATTTTTTGGTTTGGCAAAAACAAAAACAAAAATTGCAAGCTCCTTAATAAAGTCAGAAGGCGGATTGAATCAGTGGAACAATCAGGATATGTTCTGTTTATACAGCCACTTAATGAAAGTGTGATTTTTTTATCAATCATCAAAAATTATGAGTCCCACTTGACCTAAAAATCTAACCACTTATACAGTATCATTTATTTAAATGTGGGCCACCCCTGTGCAAAGAAAACTTGTTTTTTCTTTTGTATTGTGATAACAAAAAGATTTTATTTTGCAAAAATATTATACACTTTTGATAAAAAACAAGACAATTAGTTATTACTTCCCTCGTGAGATGTTTTCAGATCTTTACGTTTAAGGGTGCTAGATGCCGGAAAACATGTTTTCTCAATTTCGTCTGTCTGTAGGTATGTCTGTCCGTCAGTCTGTCTGTTCGCGGGGTAGCTAAAAAACTACTATATATATATATATATAGCCTGTATTTTTCGCATGCATGGAAATCGTATATTGATAAGTAGTTTTTTAGCTACCCCGGAATATATATATATATATATATATATATATATGTTTTCCGGCATATATATATATATATATATATATATATATATATATATATTGTGTTTTTTTATATATATATATCTATATATATATATATATATATATATATATATATATATATATATATATATATATATATATATATATATATATATATATATATATATTATTTTTTTTTTTTTCGTTAGCCCCGGGTTTCTGGTAAAGCGATTTTACCGATTTTTATATATCAAATTTTCTCTTATAATTAATAAAAAAATTTACTTATTTTAAACACGCTGTAAAATTGGAACAAGTATGCTGTAATTATTTATTTATTGCCCACAAAATTACAAATGTGCTAAAAAAGTTGACAAAAAATGGTGTCAAATCTAATAAAAAAAAATTTAAATTAAAATTCACTGGCTAATATCCAGGAGTCAGTGGCTAAAGCTCTGAGAATCGGTATAAGGAATGTACAGAAACTGGAGCATGAAAAAAAAAACATAATTTACTTCCGAAGAAGAATAAGAAATGTACACGAAAAAAATCAAAGGCAAAAGACTTAAGTTACAATGCAAAAATGGATATTCATAATGCAATTTATGATTTATACACCTCAAAGACTAATATAATCCTTCAGAAACTTTTTAATACGATAGACTAAAAAATATCATCATCACTTAAAAAGTCCTCATCTTCTGAGTCGTCCTCAAATAGCGCAATGATCAATGATGCTATTTCGACATCTAGGACTCGTTCTCGATTCCACCAATCCCATATTAATTTCTCCGTATGTTCCACAGATTTCTTCCAGTACTTCGGCGTAATATAATTTAATGCATCTTGCCAAATAATTTGTACTTCATCTGATGTAAGATCATCGTTCACGTGTTTTTCGTAATATGATTTTGCCCCAGCCCATATTAATTCCATTGCGTTAAACTGGCAATGGTATGGCGGCAGTCGTAAAACTTCATGTCCATTTTCCCGTAATATTTCATCTACGGCACATATTGTTGGTTTTTTAATAGATTTTGCATTAAAAGAAGTTCTAGTTTCTCATATATTGGGTAAAGGATTTTGTTTTTGTTTTATTAGCCAGTCATAAATATCACTTTTCTTCCAGGATGAAGTAGGTTGTTTATTTAAGATTCTTGAATGATAAGATGTATTGTCCAGAATGAATCAGTTGTTCCTTTAACCACTTTTCAAACAGTTCACAGTTCATATTATCATGGTAGTCCATACTTTTGGATGTTGAAGAAAACACTTAACTTGCACCTGGAAGAAATCCTGTTGAAGAACCTGCATGCAAAATGATGAACCGTTTTCCCGTCCCACATCCCTTTTTTCTCTTGACACTTTTTACAGACTCGTCCTGCCAAGATTTCGAATCCCTTCCATTAGAAAATATCCAATTCTCGTCTAAAAATACCACTTTTCTAAATTTTGAATTAACATTTTCCGTGTATTTCTTTAAAAACTGGATACGCTGACTTGCTATATGTGGCAACTCACATAAAAATCTTCGATTACAGTCCTTTTTATATCGAAAACCCAACATTTTTATTAATTTTGACAACGATTTTAGTCCAATTTCCAATATGCCTCTATTTTTTAAAGCTTCTTTTAAAACTTGAAGGGTTATATTAGTTTTTGATGTGTATACATTGTAAACACACATTACACACACACACACACACCGCGCGCGCGCGCGCGCGCGCGCGCGCGCTTTTAACATTGTCACTTAAGTCTTCTGTCTTTGGCTTTTTTCGTGTACATTTCTTAATCTTCTTCGGTAGTAAATTATGCTTTTTTTCATGCACAATTTTCTGCACAGTCCTTATACCGATTCTCAGAGGTTTTGCTACTATCTTCTGGATATTGGCCGGTGAATTTTCATTTTCGTAATATTTTATTAGATTTAATACCATTTTTTTCGCTTGTGGATGCAAAAAATCCGAAAATTGTTGTCTATTGCTCATTTGGTCACTGACTTGTCAATCTGACTTTGAAGTGACATGGCTCAAAGATTTTTGCAAATGCTGGTATTTATGTGTTTATTCTCTTCTTTCATATGAAAATATCATAGGTTTATCTAATTCATCTTCCGGATTTTATGCGGAGGATATGATTACACGTAATAAAAGAAAAACAAACTTAAAAAGTTTGTCGTTGATAAATCGTATGACCCGCACGATAACACTGCTTTTGACTTTAGACAGCACAATTATAACAGTTAAGTGTTCATTTAAAAATTTTATCGGAATGCAAAGTCTTCTAAAGAAATTGCTATTAAGTTTTATCTAGTTGCATTAAGTTTTAACTACTTGCCGATAGATGAAAGTTACCAATATTTAAATTTAGAATGGCGTTGGTTAACAGTGATGCATCTTAAGAGGATTTTATTTTGTGGTCATTCTGTCAGAAGGTATTGAAGAAAACAGGTATTTTTAAAGGTTGTTACTGCAGCTCGTAGTTTGATACTCTGTGTTTTGTGTAAGTAGAATTAAATTGGATGTATCCTAGTTTGTTTCCATATCATTAAGGAACACTTACCGCCTAAGCATCGTTAGACTGAAGTTCGTATTTTTTTTAAAAGATTTATTTATACTGTTCTGACAGCTGCCCAATACTGGACACTAAAGAGATTCCCGGTACCGGGCAGTAAAAGAGCCATTTATTTATTTTGGTCCCTATTTGTTATGAAAGATTTTGTAAATCTTTTTTAGTCTAGATTAGTCTAAAATGGCTCAAAAAAAAAGAAAAAATACTTTAGCGGGCAGAATAGTTACAGTATGATAAAAAAATTGCTATGACTCCTCCAAAGAGACGTTTAAAAAAAACATTTTTTCCAGAATTAGAATCGCAATTTGCAGCTTACCTGAAAAACTTG